>CAUYPK010108933.1:0-10400 GCA_963574355.1 Loris lydekkerianus
ATGTGAAACTTAGTAAATGTAGAATGTAAATGTCTTAACACAATAACTAAGAAAATGCCAGGAAGGCTATGTTAACCAGTGTGATGAAAATGTGTCAAACGGTCTATGAAACCAGTGTATGGTGCCCCATGATCGCATTAATGTACACAGTTATGATTTAATTAAAAAAGATGCACGCGTGAGCTTGCCATCATATTAACATATTGAAATATATCAGAATATGCATTTAAGGGAAGAGAAAAAAATGTAAATGTCAATCTGGAGGTATGTTATCATCATCATTATATTATGAAAGCAGCAAGTCTGAACTGAGACTCAATGTTTTCTTAATGAGTACCTTTATTTAATTGATAAGAAAAAAGAAGCACCAACATTCCAGTCTGCCTATAGCAGACAGAATAATGGCTCTCCAAAGTTGTTCATTCTCTAACCTTCAGAATTTGTGAATATGTTACTATACCTGGCAAAAGGACTTTCCAAGTATAACTAAGGTTACAGACCTTGAGATAGGGAAATTATTCTAAATTGTTCTCATGAGTCTAAAATTTAGTCACAAGAGCCCTTTGAGGCAGAGAACTTACTCCAGCTAATCAGAGAAGAAAACAGAGGGATTTGAAGTGTGAGAGGGACTCTGCTCAGCTGCTGGCCTTGAAATGAAGGAAGTGATGGCAAACAGAGAATGCAGATGCCTCTAGTAGCTGAGAACAGCCCAAAGCTAATACACAGTAAGAAAGTAAGGACTGCAGTTCCACAGTAAAGAACTGAATACTGCTATCAACTCAAACTGAGCAAGGAAATAAATTTTCCCATAAAAACTACTAAAAGGAGCACAGCCCTGCTGATTTCTTGATTTGAACCCGGTGAGACCCCAGTTGGACTCTGAACTACAGAATCATCAGAAAATAAATTTTTTGCTTTGAAGCTGTTGTACCATGTTATGGCAGGGATAGAAGCTAGTGTATGATACCCCATGATCATATCAATGTATGCAGCTATGATTTAATAAATAAAATAAATAAATAAAAAGTACATAAGTCAACTAAAAAAAAAAAAAAAAAGAAGAAGCCTAATACAACTTCCTCACATTTCTTTAAAATTGGGTAAGAAAATGCAGTGAGATGTTGTAAATTAAAGATGGGGAACAGGATTAAATGGATATGACTTGGGAGAAAATTATAAAGAGGAAATGATAAATAAAGAGGATACAGTTTAATGGTTTAAAGGAGGAGCTGATGACAAATTTTACACTCATTGTGGTTTTGCCTGGATATATGTTTTTGGCTAGAAGCAAAGATGTTAGTCACAAGAGCCCACTACTTTTTGTTCTGGGTATTTTTGATGAGTATTGCTTTTAAAACTGTAGAAAAGCTGTACAGTTGTAAATAATATTAATTGGACAAGAACTTTTAGAAGGCAGCTGAACTATAAGCTTCAAGACAAAGTTGTCATTTCATTATCCTCTTATAAAGGGGTGATACACAGGAAAAATAGAAGCAGTAATTTTTACACGCTGGTTTTATTACCATAATGAATAGGATCTCTAACTGCATTCTGGAGCAGCAGTTCTCAACCTGAGGGTCACGACCCCTTTGTAATAATGAAAATACATTGTGGCATTAGGAAGGTTGAGAACCACTCTAGACTCTTCTTTAAAAGAGGGTCAAGACCTCAAGGAAACTAGAACTGTCAGGCCCATCTAATGGACAGCACATCAATAATTCTTTAGTGATAATCTGCTGATTTTTTTTATTGTTGTTTCTAATGTATCTATTTATGTTTCCCACTTAACATAATGTACTTTTTAATTTTAAATTAATATGAGGGTACAACTTTTAAGATTACATTGTTCTCATTTCCAGGGTAAAGTTACAGTTGTAAAAGAGCCCCTCACCCAGGGGGCATTTTATACACCCCTATAATGTTCACATTAGGTGAGATCATGCCACATGCCCTTCCTCCTTCTGCCTATTGTTCTCCCCCAACCTCCTTCTACCCCTGTACTAGACTATATTTTTGTTTTATCATTCATAGGAGCATATAATTGTTTATATATTGGTTACATATTAGTACATTGGATAGTATTAGTATCCAATATATTAGTATCCAATATGTACATTGGACACATATTAGTACATTGGATATTTCTTTTTCAATTCTTATGATACTTTACTAAGAAGAACATGTTTCAACTCCATCCAGTTAAATGTAAAACATGTAAAGTCTCCATCTTTTTTAATCGCTGAAAAGTATTTCATGGTATACATATACACAGTTTATTGATCTATTCATGGGTTGATGGGCATTTGGGCTGCGTCCATGACTTGGCGATTATGAATTGAGCTGTGATAAACATTCTGCTAATTTATATGTTACATTCAGCTAAGCAATAAAAATTGTACCGTTTTTCTTTTCTTAACTTATTTAATTTTCTTCATTTGTTTTCACCCACCTAAGAGTTGGAAAAGATTTATTTTTGTACATTTTGGCAAATTCATTCCTATGCAATTAAAAACAAGCAAAAACTCAGGGTTTTTCTTTTGGCCTAAAAGTATCCCCTTACCTTTATTATTTTCTGCTGGGGCTGAAATGGTGTCTAAGATATCCTGCAATATTCCCTTGCTAGAATCACAAGTGAAAGTGGAAATATGGATTTTGGTCCTCCTCTTCTACTTCTGTAAAATCTCTCACCCTTCCTTCTTCCTGCTCCTCTACTGTGGCAAATCCACCAGGACACTGGAGGTGAGCTCCACACTTTCCTTCCAGTGGGGCTGAGATATCCCTTGTGTCATATCCTCCTCCTTTCCAAGGAAGTTTCACCCATTCCTCCTTCCAGGGGCTGTGATTGCAGACCATGTAAGAACCTAATTTATAAGGGACAGTGTTTATAACAAACACACTAGTATAATATTTTCAAATATGTTCTGCCATTACCTTCCCTGTAGGAAAATGTTGTGTCCAACAAAGAGAATTTTTGCTCATTTGCCGACCTTCTACCTTTCTAAGTCAACTAGGTCCAGCATGCTGACAGAATCTTTGTTTACTTCAAACAATTACTTTAACCCTTGCTGAATATTTCTAGGCAAATAAGGCTCCTGAATGGAGTTGTCTCTTCTCAGGACTAAGGTCACTAATTTTATACTCCCATGAATATCACCTTTCTCCCATATCTGATTTCTGTTATAAAAAGAAAGAAGTCAGGTGGATCTTGTACATTGGTAGCTGAGAATTTACCATGGTTTAAAGTATTTGGTTGGGGAATGGTCCCTAAATTTGAGTTTCAAACATATTCTTTCCTCCCAGAGTGATTTTTCCATCCTTCTCCATAAATATAGTTCATGGGGAAAATGGCCTCGCTTTTATTCCAGTATTTTAGAAGATCCTTTTGGCTATACTCTTGGCCTCTCAAGGAAACTTCAAGCTGGCAAAAGAATTCACAGTAAAATGCATGGTTTCTCTTTCTGGTCTGGTTACAAAATCATCTACTTCCTTTCAAAACATAGCATTTGAAAACATCTCCCAGGTTATGGAGACTGGGCTTCTCTCACTGAAAAAAGAATTTGTGTTTTTGCAAAAATTCAAATTTCAAAAACAAGCTCTAAAGAGTCATTTATCCCATCTGATCCCTTTTCCCTTTCACTTACTAAACTGGATTTCCTTTCTCTCACATGGCTTAAACCTTGGCTGTAAGGTGGCTCTTCCTTGATTAAATTGCAATTTGCTTGGGGGAAGAAATATGTGTACAGTCACACTTATCTATTTATTTCTCAATGTACTTCAGTGTGGGGCTATTTGGCTTCTGCCACACTATGTGGAAGGAACTGCATGCTGGGCAGGGATGTTTTCAACCACAATAAAGTAAGAGCAATTTTAACAGTATTTTTATAGGACATAGTGAATTGACTTGCTAACTTTCACAGAAATGTTGAGAAAGAGAATTAATAGAATTGGTAAAATAGTAGCAATGACATTGTTTTGGCTAATTCAGTTACTTAGCTAATTGATGTAACTTTACTAATTCTAGAAAACAGGGATCAGATTTTAAAATCAGAATACTTGGCTGTAAATTTTGTCTTTACCTCTTTGTGATTTGTATGCTTAGGAGAGTTTTCTCTTCCATAAAACCAGTCTAATAATATCTGCATCAAAGAGTTGCTGTGAAGGCCAAGTGATGTGATAGAGATAGAACAGTTAGTCGGTGCCAGGTATTATAGACATTCAGTATGTTACCCTTATTGTTGTTGGTGATAGCTTTACTGCATTGTTGTTAAATATCTCTATCAGCACCTTTAATCTAAAAAATAATGTAATTTACTTTTGGACTCCTCTATTTTTTATAGTATTCTTAGAACTATGTAATGTCCCTGGAAGCCCTTAGACTAAAGTTTCTTTTGTCCCATGAATACGGTTTCTATTGCTGAGGATGGTTACGTAACCTCACTAAGCTCCCTTTAATCCAAGTCAAAGGTACATAGATCCATCAGTCATGTTTACCGCCATTCTCTCTTCTCTCTTGATGTGTGTTCTCCAGTTTTTTGCAATTTGCTTGGGAGAAGAAATATGGGGATTTGTTTGGTTTGTTTCGTGTTGTTATTGCTGTTATTTATTTTGAATGTTTTGGGATTTTTATTTTGTTTTTAACTCTGCCTCACAGTCCCTGTATTGCAAAATAGAATATGACATTTCAGATATTCTCTAACACCCACAGATGCGGCTGTCAGTCTCATCTTGTTCTACATGTACCACTGGACTTTTCCTAATGCTTGTGTCACTGGTATTGTTTTGGGTCATATTTTTCTGACTTGTAGGAAACAGGCATCATCTGAAATCTTTAAGATCTTATTTTCCTTTCCCAACAAGCAATGCTTTTGGTTATCATTTTTTCACTCTATAGCTCCATCTTTATTTTTTAATTCAAAAAGCAATATGTAGAGATATAATAATGTAGCACATTCAATGCAGTATTTTATGGCTTTCCATTTTAGGAAAAATAACATCTCATTAGGGAAAATAAGAATTATGTCTGCGTGTTGTTTAGCAGGTATTACTGAGCAGTCGAGTTCATTTTGCTATCCTGGCCTCCGTTCCTGAGTGTCCTGACTCCCTTCATCTTCCTGTCAATCATCGCAGTCAGCATCTGTCTCTCTTCTTGCCTGAAGACAACCCACTCCATGTCCAATCTAATGCTCTCATTAATAAAGAACAAATCTTTTAGCTGAAGTAATTTGTTCCTCATTGTTTCAACCAAATGCATACTTTAAACTTTATTTTAAAAAATTTCTCAGGAAACATAGAGGTTTGTTAGTGTAAGATTGGAGAGAGTGTAAAGGTGATTAGAACAAAACACTTACAATAAGCTTGGTACCCAGAAAAATATAATTTGAGGGATCATTTATACAGTGCTTTACAGAGAAATGTGTTAAAACATAGAGAAAATGTGCTATAAGTTGCATTGATTTATAGCAAGTCTTTCTCTTTTTATGTGCTTAAAATTTGTTTATTGGAATACTATTCTCTGAGGCATCTTTAAAATATTTGTTTATATGACTCAATTTTTCTGTTAGTGCCAGAGAAATTTTGGGAACAAAATCAATTCAATTTCCTCAGAGAGGTATTTAATCTAGTATTCTCCATTTACTATATTTGCAAAAGTTTAATAATCCCTGTTATTGTAATTATAAAGCTATGACTCCAAATAAAAGTTTAAATAATAGAACATTTATAAAATCTTTCAAAATTTGTTTACTCAAAAATCATATCTGAACTTTAGAATTATATCAATTGCTGTTACTGTAGATATTTCTTATTCTTTGAATATGTTTTATCCACAAGTTGTGCTATTTTCCATGTAAGTTATATCAATATCATAAACTTTATTCTTTTATGTGTAGGTTTGTGTGATAGAAATGGGATCAAATTCTATGTTTATATATCCTTCAAACTGCTTGTGCAATTACACATAGTTAAATCTTATACCACTTTGTAGTTATTTTTAAACACTTTTTCTTAATTGTACTTAGGTGGACCACATAATTTTTTAACTAAACAAAGATACTTTTACAAGTAAATTGGAACACTTTAAGTAATTACTCTGGGGGAAAACTCCAGTTCTTCTAGAAAATCTTGAATGTAAGTGTCTAAAACACATGCTCATTGTAGAAAAGGTAGAAAATACAGAAAAATACAAAGAAAAAATCACTTCTTCAATCTCTTTTTTCTCTCTTTCTCCTGATAAGTAAATATTTGTACATATGGGTATGTATATACATAATACACACATACACACCCATAAATATATATATGCATATGTGTTATACTATTAAAAACATGCCATTATAAAATTTTCAAAAATAATTCCAATGGCTTCTTCTTCTTCTTCTTATTATTATTATTATTATTATTATTATTATTATTATTGAGGCAAATTCTCTCTATTTTGTCCAGCCTGGTCTGGAACTGAACTCCTGCCTCAAGCAATCTTCTTACTTCAGCTTCCTAGGTAGCTGAAATTACATGTGTGAGCCACTATGCTCAGCTGCATATTATTCAATTATATAGATGTGCCATGACTATTTTATTCCTTTACTGTGGAATATTTGTATTTTTCAGCTATTTAGAATTAATGCATAAGTATTTTTCTATACTATTGATTTATTTTCATAACATGTTATTAGAAGTTGAATTATTGGATTAAGGAATATGAATGTTTTTAATGCTATTGATACACGTACATCCTTCCAAACTGATTTTTATAGAGGATGTGTGAGTAAGCAATACGGTCAGTCTATATGAGGTCTGTTTTACTACCTCTTATCTGTACTGAGTAATATCATAATTTTTCTTTTATAATTAGTGAAAAGGTACTTACTTTTTCAAAAAAGCTTTGAATTAACTTAATTGAAAACATCAACTAGCACTTAAGGTTTTAGTTTCCAAGAAATTTGTTTCAGATGGCTCATCAATTAGCCAGAGAAATTAAAAACAGACTATTTTAATCAACTTTAATCTACTTCTATGGTCCAATTTAAAATTCAACTTAAGATGAAGCATTTATAAACTTGAGAAAGAAAGCCAGTGTTTTAGATACAGCCTATGAAGAAGGAAAGAAGTTCCCTGTGATTGTAAGGCCTTGCACTTTTGGTGTTTTCACCTGAGAGATATGACAGACAAGAGATCTGTGATTAATATTCCTTTTTGGAATATGCTTTGATTAATAGTGGCTGCTATATTGGGTTGTTTCTTTAAAGACATCAGATTTAAGACTTTTGAGGTGGGGCTAGGGCAGGTGGGAAAGAAAAGACATTCGAGTTAAAGGATAAATATCACCTCACAAAATCATGGGAATGAGCAAGATACATATTGCAGCATTGTGCCTATTTCCTATCCTCTCCCTGAGGTAGAAAATTCCATTGTGATATCTCTCCAGTTGGTTGCACTGGGTCTTTACCTATGCTTTAAGAATAAAGGGTTTGCTAGCTTTGACTCAGCAGCTTAAAGATTTTTTTTTGTTGGAGAGATGAGGGAGGGATCAGGGCAGGGCTCCATCTCCTCCCCCAGTGGCTGCTGTAACCATCCACTGTGCCTACACCAGAAGGAGACTGTCTCAGGTTTCCTTCCCTGTCCCCATCTCTCTTGTGCTCAAACCATCCATGGAGAAAGGTCTGTGAGGGTGGTAGTCTATAGACTTTAGAACTCATTACAAAGGTTAGCTGGATTCTTTTTACCTACTGATGTGGCATTTGTCCTTCTTGTCTGGCATTTACATACATTCAATCTTTCCCTGAAAGCATCAGTCTTTCCTTAGATTTCAGGCTGGTTTTTTGGCCACTGACCTCAGTTATCAGGAGAAACTGTGATTTTTTTAAGATTCCTGGCTTTTTGTTTTTGTTCCTGACATGCATTGTTGATACTATTGTAAAGGTGCATGATAGTAGGTTTCTACAAGGTGCGAACCACCCCTTGAAGCTTTGAGGTTGAGTTTTGTAATACATTAACTTTAAGTGTCTGAAAATGTCTTTTTGTGTTTTAATTTCTTGTTGAACTCTTTTCTATTTGAAGTTACAATTATTCCATAAAACTTCTTACTCTGAGGTAAAGAGGAGATTGTAATTCAACTGAGGAAATTAAAATCTTCTTGGGGTAATTTAGGAAGATTGGTAACTAACTTTAAAAGTAAAATCCCATATGAAATATGTTCAAATGTGGTAAATGTGGTTTGAATTTATTTTAACCTATTTCAAAGGGTTTTTACTTTTTGTTGCCTGTGGTGCTTCTGTTTCCTGTTTCATTTGGGAAAATGGTGGAATTATGCTCCTTTAGAAAACATTTTGCTTTAGTAGATACAAGAGCCTATTTACAGAACTAAAGGAATAATAAGAAATCTTATGAACTGCGTTTTATTTTACTTCACTAAATTTTATTTTTAGGTAAAATACAATGATAGTTTTTACTTATTTTACTTACTCTTAAGGATAAAGTATAAAACTGCAAGTATTTCTTCAAAAGCCACAAAATGTATCCATGAGATTATTCCTTTAACAAAGTTTTTCTTGAGCATGTTCTTTAATCTTATAATTTTAGCAGAAAATGGAATACAATGATGAACATACAAAAGTAGTATTTCTTACCTCATGAAAGTTTAGATTTCTTGTAATTAAACCCAGAGTCTCATCGTGTATTGATTTCAGGGGTAGAGATTCATTCATCATACTGTTACCACTCAAATAGCTTAATTGCCCACTGCTCAGCAGGAAGCCAATGCTTTGAGACCTGAGGTATTACAGCAGGGAAAAGGTTTAATATCTCAGATACCATGTGAAGAGATGAGAAATTTCTCAAATCTCTCTCCCCCCAAATTTTCAAGACAGTGTCTTTAAAGATAGTTTAGTGGACAAAAGGCTAAGCATCTGGGTCTGCTAATTGGCTGGGTTTAGGGCAGAACCATAGAGGTGTAGAAATTGTCTTCTTTATTGACTCTGCTCTTAGTTAGAGCTTGCAATACCAGAGGAATCAGTTCCACGGTATATGCCACTGGTCTGGGTGAGTCATCAATTCCAGAATGTAGGGCCTGGAAGATATCTGAAAAAATAGCTTTGATTTCATAAGAATGATGTTATCTGTGAAGAAAGTTAAGAATCTTTATCATTATCAGCTATGTGGTTCCTGAGTTGCAATTACAAGAATGCAAACAAAGGGGCACTGGCTGGTTATTATTATTTTAGCTGTGTCTGTGCCTTTGCAAAGTTTTAGGTCCTTAAGACAGTTCTCAACTTACAGATCTTTATTAATTTGTAAAGGGCTATTTCTTTATTTTGTTTGTTGTTGTTGTTTTTAAACATATTAACATATTTAACACATTTTATTTTTTTATATAAAATATAAATGTTGGGGATTCATTGAGGGTACAATAAGCCAGGTTACACTAATTGCATTTGTTAGGTAAAGTCCCTCTTGCAATCATGTCTTGCCCCCAGAAGGTGTGGCACACACCAAGGCCCCATCCCCCTCCCTCCTTCCCTCTCTCTGCTTTTCTTTCCCCCTTTATGACTTTAATTGGCATTAATTGTCCTCATATCAAAATTGAGTACATAGGATTCATGCTTCTCCATTCTTTTGATGCTGAACTAAGAATAGTGACTTCCACTTCCATCCAGGTCAATATGAAGGATGTAAAGTCTCAATTTTTTTTAATAGCTGAATAGTATTCCATGGTATACATATACCACAGTTTGTCAATCCATTCCTGGGTTGGTGGGCATTTAGGCTGTTTCCACATTTTGGCGATTGTAATTGAGCTGTGATAAACAGTCTACTACAAGTGTCCTTATGATAAAAGGATTTTTTTTCTTCTAGGTAGATGCCCAGTAATGGGATTGCAGGATCGAATGGGAGGTCTAGCTTCAGTGCTTTGAGGTTTCTCCATAGTTTCTTCCAGAAAGGTTGTACTAGTTTGCAGTTCCACCAGCAGTGTAAAAGTGTTCCCTTCTCTCCACATCCATGCCAGCATCTGCAGTTTTGAGATATTGTGGTGTGGGCCATTCTCACTGGGGTTAGATGGTATCTCAGGGTGGTTTTGATTTGCATTTCTCTAATATATAGGGATGATGAACATTTTTTCATATGTTTGTTAGCCATTCATCAGTCTTTTTAAGAGAAGGTTCTATTCATGTCTCTTGCCCATTGATATATGGGATTGTTGGCTTTTTTATGTGGATTAATTTGAGTTCTCTATAGATCCTAGTTATCAAGCTTTTGTCTGA
Organism: Loris lydekkerianus; assembly: GCA_963574355.1. NCBI lineage: Eukaryota > Metazoa > Chordata > Mammalia > Primates > Lorisidae > Loris > Loris lydekkerianus. Next base: position 10,257 of record CAUYPK010108933.1, read on the forward strand.
TTCAAAATATGCAAATATCCTTTCCCATTGTGTAGGCTGTCTCTGCTTTGGTTGTTGTCTCCTTAGCTGTACAGAAGCTTTTCAGTTTAATGAAGTCCCATTTGTTTATTTTTGTTGTTGTTGCAATTGCCATGGCAGTCTTCT
>CAUYPK010108934.1:0-20439 GCA_963574355.1 Loris lydekkerianus
CCCACCAGCCCTGGTGTATGTGGCCAGCGCTCTAACCACTGAGTATGGGTGCCGAGTCTTTTTTTAAATTTTTAAGCCACTTTATTATGTGTAATGGCATCTCATTGCGATTTTAAAATTAAAATCACATTTCCCTAATAATGTTGAGTTTTCATTTGTTTTATTGGGCATGTTCATATTTTTTTTAAGTTACTTTTCAAGTCATTTGCCTATTTTTTAAGTGGGCTGTGTGGGGTTTTTTTTATTTTGTTTTAATTTTTGAGTTTGGAGAGTCCTTCTCATATTGCAGATACAAGTCCTAAATCCCATACTGATTTCCTGCTTGCTTTTTTATCCTCCCAGGGGCTATATCTGACATTCCTGAGATGAGAATACAGATGGTGCCTGGCCCAGAGCCACTAGTCACAAGGGAGGGAGGGAGTCAGATATTTACAGAAGACAGGAAAGGCCTAGAATGTACAGTAACCCAAAGTTTTCCATTCTCTTTCCTCCTATTCTATATAAGAATAAGACAGAGGGTCTATGGTAAGAGGAAAGGAAGAAACAAAATAACATACAAGTCTTATAAGAGTTGGCCAGACTAGTGAGGGAAGAGTCAGTTTGCTGTTTCACTCTGAGATAGGACCAGGAAGGGCCATTTCATTTGACCCTCTTGTTAAGAATAAGGGCCTCTGGTATTTCTCTCACCTCTGTTATAATGGGAATGATCTGATTGGCTGAACACTGGAGCCAAAGCAAAGAGGAAGAGATGGTCCTTGAATGGGCTCCATGGACAACCTCTAAATGACACCCTCCTCCCCTTATATCTTTTCCCTGAACTCTCTTATGCTTTGGGTTCCCAGGACAGTAGGGCTCAATAGCCAGAACATTATAACCTTGCCATTTAACCCTTTTACCTTTTGACTCGTCTCCCAGAATGGCGGGCTTCTCACAGGGTAACAATGCCAAGGCTCACCATCCATCACTAATCTGACTTCTGAATTACATCTCCTGTACCTGTTGCTGACAACTCAACCTGCCCTAATATATATCAGCCATCTTCCTGAACCCCTTATAGAAAACCCTACCCTCAGATGGTCCGGGAGACAGATTGAGGCAGTTTTCCTGTCTCCCAGGTGACGTCATCTATAATAAATCACTACCTTGCTTCCTTGGCAATCCTTGTTGTCTGCATAATTGGTTTTCTGAGTAATGAGCAGCTGGACCTAGACCTTGGAGGTTTAGTAACACCCCAAGAGGAGAGCACTGCGGGGAAGGAGAAGAACAGGAGTTGTGCCCTTGTGCCCAAGAGGGACTCAGTATGTCCTGAGTGATAAATGTCACAATGTCATGTAGAATCTGTACATGAGTTTGGCCAACAGGAATATTGTTAGGTAGAAAATATTTTGAAGCAGTAATTTATTTAGGAGAAGGAGGGTCTGAAGGGGCATAAATCTGTATTTGCAAATCTCTTCACAAAAGATTGCAAATATTGATACTCCATATCAATAAAGGGGCAAGGGAGAAGCTGTATGCTAATAAAGTGTGACACTCACCTTTTGGCCATTAAGGACAAAGTTAAGAAAAGAATTAGCGGGAGGTTTGGGTGGAGGGAGGGTAATGGGTCGGGCCACATCTATGGTGCATATTTTTATCTATAATAAAAAAAAAATAATAATAATAAATATTTTTTAAAATAGTAGCTCAAAAACCCATATTTAAAGGCCTCAGAAACACATTAAAAGAAATTAATAAAAAATAGGCATTACAATAAAAATCCATGATATTTGAATTCTTTTTAGACAATTTATTCTGTGTTGCTATCATACTATATAAACAACTCAGTAAGATTTCATAACCTTAGCATATCAATGTCTCACAATTCTGTTTATGTTGATGTGTGGTGGTGTCCGATGGAGTGGCGTCTATTATTGTTACTGCCTGTATTTGTGTGCTGTCATGAGAATATTAAAGCAATGAACAAACATAAGTAAATTTCTTGTTAAACTTGCGAGAGTGGAAGTAAAATATCAGGGGTATTTTAGTCCAAGTATTTGGAGATAATGTCATAGAAAACAGCAGTGTACAAATAAATTAAATATTTTTCTCAAGGGAGAGAAAGTGTCATTGATGAAGAAAATATGGCATGGACATTAATGAGCAGAACTGATGAAAACATGGCAGAAATTTGTTGAATTGGGCATCAAAATCATTAGCTGACTGTGAGAATCATAGCAGGTCAAGTAAACATCAATAGAGAAAGAGGAAAAATATTAATTGAAATTCTTGGCATGCAAAAGGCATGGCTTCTCTATCCCAACAATGCACCAGCTCAAACAGCACTGTCTGTAAGGAAGTTTTAGGCCAGTAAAAAAATAACACTATTGGAACACCCTCCCTATTCATGTGCTCTGGTCCTCGATGACTTCTTTCTTCACCTGAAGATAAAAAAAATATTGAAAGGAAGATATTTTTAATGACATTCAGGATATTAAGGGCCATATGATGATTATTTTTATGGCCATCCATAAAACAAGTTCTAAAATTACTTCAAAGGTTGGACTAGACACTGGCATCTGTGCATAGCTTCCTAAGGGAAATCCTGCAAAGGTGATAATGGTGATATTCATCAATGAGTTATGTAGCACTTTTTTAGGATGAGTTTGTAAACATAATAGTCAGATCTTCATACAAAGCATAATTTCATGTGTCGGCAGTTATCATATATAAAAGTCACCAAAATGAACCCAGTCATAATTACTCTGCAGGCTAATTCTTAAGATCTATGATTCTTGATTTTCCTGTCTACAAATTAGTGACAATCATATTCCAATGAAGATTTTTTATAAATATAAGTTTTAGTATATTTTAAGCACAGTGTCTAGTTCATATTAGGAACTTCAAAAAGTAGTTATAAATAAGAATACTGTGTTGACTCAGAAATGTTAACATTATCCAGAATTGGAGTAATAATTCATCTAACGACTGCTCATTTTCTGTTTATGTGGATTAATGAAGGCCTAATTTAACTTGGTTGATTTTTTTTCTAATCTAATTTTGTTCAGAGCACATGATTAACTTAGATAGAAATGTTAGCCCACAGGATTGGGCAGTTTATCATACAGACAATTATTTATGGCCTTGCTAAAATAAAATTTAAAAAACCCTTCTGTTTATGTATTTAGTAGGCTATGGAAAAGAATACCCCATGTTTGTTATGTGGCAATGATTTCATCAGAGAAGGAATCAATGGAAATGAAAGTATTTTGTTTACTTAAAGGTGTTTGATATGACAATTTGGGAAACATTTTTTTAAAAAACATTCACGATCAGCCAGGTATGGTGGCTCAGGCCTATAATCCTAGCACTCTGGGAGGCCGGGTGGTGGGGGGTAGATTGCCTGAGCTCACAAGTTCGGGACCAGAGAGAGACCATACCTCTAACAAAAGCCTAGCATTGTGGTGGGCGCCTGTAGTCTCAGCTACTTAAATGGCTGAGGAAACAGAATCACCTGAGCTCAAGAGTTTGAGGTTGCTGTGAGCTATCACACCATGACACTCTACTGAGGGTGACAAAGTTTGACTCTATTTCAAAAAACAAATAAAATAAAGATAAAAAAAATCTATTCACAATAATAATGTTGTATTTTCTTCCTGTTTTCCTTCTGGAATAAACCCTTATCCACACACTCTAAATATTTCTTCCTACTAGGTGAAGACTTTTTTCTTATTATTGGATATAAGCCTTAATTATTGGTATTATCTCTTAAAATTGTTAAAGTTAGCTCAGAGGGATTTAATATGATAAAGATTCAAAAATATATTTTCTTAGAAAACATATATTTTTAAATGTTTTCATCTGTACATTGATTCACTCTTTACAGTGGGGGGGGGGCGGTGTATAGGGGATATATATGTATAGAAAGCAAGAGAAAACCAGCACGTCACTGAGTAATCCTGGTCCCCTAAATCTGATATTTTATTTTCTTTAATTTTGTTATTTCTGATATGTTTTACATTGCTTACTTGAAGAATAACATTATAATGATGGTTAAATGTCTTGAATTAGATATCAACCTGGGACTATAGAATGTGCTGCATCAACACTAGAATGTATTACAGTTTTTTCTCAGGTCAAAAATATGTATGTAACTAGGTTAGAGTAAAAGTGTGCACTTGTAACCAGCTGCACTGGTTACATGTATATGGTATAACCCACATTTTCCCCACTGATCTAGCCATAGAAAATAATGGCCTTTTGGTCTGGGTGCAGTGGTTCCCACCTGTAATACTAGCACTTTGGGAATCCAAGGGGCAAAGTTTACTTGAGATCAGGAGTTCGACACCAACCTAGGAAAGAGAAAGACCTTATCCCTACAAAAGTAAAAACTAGGGGCAAAGTTTACTTGAGATCAGGAGTTCAACAAAGTTTACTTGAGATCAGGAAAGAGGAAGACCTCATCCCCACAAAAGTACAAAAATTAACTGGATGTGACGGTACATTCCTATAGTCTTAACTACTTGGGAGGCTAAGGCAAGAGCATTGCTTGAACTCAGGAGTTTGAGGTTGAAATGAGCTGTGATGACACCACTTTAGTCTAACTAAGGTGACAGAGTAAGACCATATTTCAGTCATCAATCAATGAATCAATCAATCAAATCATGTATTTTTCTAATATTATTGCATTCTTTTTTCCCCCCTGCTTGTCACTGTATTTTTCCCTCCCGCTTGTCATGGTCTAGGAAACAAGCAAAATAAAACAAAAATATATTTTGTCAAATGATTTCTTAACTTATAACATATCTTTCTATATTATTTCCCTTCCCTTTTTCTTTAAGATGGCTTCTGAGTATTGAGGAAAAAGTTGGTAATTAGCAAAGGCAATGCCCTCTCCTTAGGAATCCTTAGTGAGGTAAGCCCTTATCTCAGGGCTCTCATTCTTTGAGCTACCTGCCTGCCAGAGATTTCACCTTCCTCTTCCTCTACAGATGTTCCCTTGGGTTCTTTTCTTCACCTTTATGAGACAAAATGCTTATTCTATCTCCCATTTTTCCTGGAGGCATAATGATGGAAAGGAAACCTAGCCAAGTGAAAATTGACTAATTATAGATATATCAAAACTATCACACCAATTCCAAACATACACTTATAGATGTGTCTTGAGGGGAAACACTATTATTTGAACCAAAACTGACTAGAGGAGACATATTTAAAATCATCATGGAAAACAACTTCTATTCTATTTTTTCTATACTTAAATAAAACAATGTAAAACAAAGGTATGGAGAAACCTAAAAATCTCTGCTACTTCTTCAACTCAGCAACACCATTCAAGGTGACCAGCAAATATCTGGAAGGTTTAGTTTGTGGAGATAAGCTAGAATTGGAAAGTTTTGGAAAGGTAAACTTGTCTATAAAACATGATGAGAAGATTTGTATTTTTGACCCAAATCTGAGAGATAGAAACTTGAAAAATCAAGCACCAAACAAGATAGCAGTGTGAAATCCACATCATCCCAAACATTCTTTAAGGACACAGATGAGCAAAAGAGAAACTATCCTGCCTGCACAGATATCTTGAAAGCTGCAAAATGGAAGATTAGATGATTCATTCCAAAAAATAATATATTACTAGAAAAAAAATGTAAGCAATTCCCAAGGTTTTTAATTTTTAAATAAATAGTAAGAATACATAAATTGCTCTACAGAGAGTCTACAGTTTGAATCAAAAAAGAGTGGAAACTACTTGAAACATCAGAGGCAAATATGTGTTAAGACATATGTCCATATATTGGCAACAAGAAACAAAAATGTTCAATAAACTCTCAAATAAATAATTTCATTCTTCATAGATTTAAGACTATCACATTTGGTATATCAGGCTAGACTTGAAGTACATCATCTGAAAAGGATGTTTGAGTTTTATCACAGACTGGCTTGAAAGTCGTAATAGCATATTTTCTGGTTTTAGAGTGCTGGAAAAAGGGAAGTAGCTTCAGGAAGGAGGGATACAAATCCAAGGCAGGACACTGCAGAGTTTTCTACAGCTTCTCAAGAAATCATCACTGGTTGATTGGATACTTGAGACATTTATAAAGATACTTATGAAATTACTGTGAATAAGCTAGACCCTTTCTGTCTTCCATTGTCAAAAGTTCAATGGATGGGGCATGAACTTGCTAAATCACAGTTTAATTAGTGGATGAATAGTGTAATTATTGGATTTGATGTCCAAGGAGTGTTCAGTGTATTTACACTGACAGAGATCTACGTGTGGGCATGTATTTGTCCACTAGCTGTCTATGAAGCTTTGCCTACAGATGCTGACATAATGGGTGCTGGTTAGTGACATGGGTGTAAATCACAATGAGAGTTTGTGGCAGTCAAAGATTCTGTTGCAACGTTTAAAACGGTCTTCATGGGGCTGATAGTTATGATGAAGCTGATGATTATATTGATAAATTTTGTAGAAATTTAAAGACTGAAATCATCAGGAATAGTAATGAACTATTTTGTAGAAATTTAAAGACTGAAATCATCAGGAATAGTAATGAACAAAATGAGATGGGAAAAACTGAAAACAAATCCTCAAACAGATATTTGTACCTTTTTGCTCAAAGCAATAATATTCACAATAGCAAAGATGTGAGCAACGAAAGTGTCCCTAGGTGGATGAATGGATAAACAAATTGTGGTATGTTCATATGACATATAATTAGTAAGTCCTTAGAATAAGAGAAACTCTGACACACGTTAAAACGTGGATGAAAATTGAGACATTTCACTAACTAAATTATTCAGACACAAAAAGACAAATATTACTCTGATTGCAAATAAATGACTACCTAGGGTAGTCAAATTTACAGAAGCAGAAAATACAATAGTGGTTTCTAAGTTCTGGTAGGAGAGAGAAATGACAATAGTGGTTTCCAAGGTCTGGAAGAAGAAAGAGTTATTTTTTTCATAGGTACAGAGTGTCACTTTGGAAAAATTAAAAAAAAATGGAACTAAATGGCAGTGATGGTTGTATCACTATGTGGATGTGCTTAACACCACTAAACTCTACAGTTTAAAATGTTAAATGGCAAATGTCCTGTTATGCATATTTTACCACAATTAACGTGCCATCTAAAAAATATGAGACGAGAAAGAAACTTTGAGGAAATAGGTTTTGAGGAGAATGTGTTTAATTAAAATATTGATTTTATAAACAATGCATAAAATGATTTTATGCATTGTTAGGAGCTTTAGGTGAAATAAACTCAGTTACTTATTAGCTTTGAATTATTGGGCTCATCAATTAATCTACATTACCTTCTTCTGGACTAGAATATTTTGGATCAAGTGAATTCTAAGATTCTTTCCCGTCATGCAATACATGTTACATCTTTAATAATTAGTTGCTCAAACAATTTAGAATATTCACTCAAAAAAATATGAGAAGAGAAAGAAACTTTGAGGAAATAGGTTTTGAGAGGAATGTGTTTAATTAAAATATTGATTTTATGTACAATGCATACAATGATTTTATGCATTGTTAGGAGCTTTAGGTGAAATAAACTCAGTTACTTATTAGCTTTGAATTATTGGGCTCATCAATTAATCTACTTTACCTTCTTCTGGACTAGAATATTTTGGATCAAGTGAATTCTAAAATTCTTTCCCATCATGCAATACATGTTACATCTTTAATAATAAGTTGCTCAAACAATTTAGAATATTTACTCAAATTAAGTCCAGGCACACTATTATAGGGGAGGAGGGAAGGTCACCCATAACCCAGTTTCAACTTGTCTTTCCTTAAGTATTTAGCAATAGCCCTGCTTACCACTGAACCTGCTCTGTAGATATTTTCCTACCTTGAATGGTCTCTGGTCAAACAATTTCCACATCCTTGCACCAGGAAGTACCCAATAAAATGTTTAATTGTTTTTAAAAGGCAAGCGATATGTGTTTTTCACTATTAATATCTTCTAATGACTTTCTTTTTTAAATTTTTCTACTACTCACATTAAGATAGAATTGGATTAAGAAACAGAAATTTATAGATGAAAATAAATATAAAGAGTCTCTAAAATAACTTCTGACACATTTTATTTTCATTTAAAAATAAATCAGGTAGAAATCTAATGAGAAATAGTAATTAGAATTAAACTTAAATTATTATGCCATTTCTTTTTCTTTCTCCTTGTTGTTATTGAATTTCACCTTTGGGAAAAAGAATGGTGCCTGGGTATAAAGCTTCAGTCCTTTCTCCAACTCACATAATTGAAGCAAAAGCAAAGGTAGATGTTGAGACTTCAGCTAATAATGTATAATAAAGCAATGAAAATTTTATTGGATATTACTCCATCACTATTTAGATATCTTATGCTATTTAATTTGGCAAAAACATAACTAAGTGGACAGGCACAATATTTATATGCCTATATTTAAATGGAATTTTAAGTATTGTAATTATAGTACCCTATAATAATGATTCAATGTTTTAAATTTATCTTGGTAGAATAGAGCAGCAATGGAAGAACATAGACTCTTCAAAACTGCAAGTTTCAGAAAGAAATTAAACCCAATGAAAGATTTTTTAAAAAACTTATAAATAATAAAAAATAAAGGCTGAAATGTAGTGATTTGAATGATAATTCTTCAGGACATCTTCGAACTTACTTCTGCTCAGACTAATCATTAGTTATAGAAAAAAAGGAATGAACCAAATTGATAAATCTCTTAAAACCACATCACTTTCAACATCTGGTAAAATGATAAGAAAAAGTTACTGATAACAAGTTTCTACTGCATAATATCCCCACACTTACGTTAGCAGCTTTGGATACTATTAAAACAGACATGTATGGTCCTACAGAATCTCTGTGATAAAACAATATCTGAATGAAGAAAAAATTAATCCTGAGATGCTATAAAATCCTGTGTTGTTAATATACCCTGAGGACGGTGTTAGAGTCAAAGTTTACTTGTGCTTTTCTAAAGCTTCCGATCTCAAGGAAGAGATCCTGACAGCTTTTCTGAAATGTCAGTAGAGAGCTTTAATGACTAAAGATTAATCAGGTTCCAAGGCAGCAATCTTTAGGGATTTCCACCTCATAAAGGCAAGGAAAAATACTGGAAACCATTATACTGCCAAACAGGAACAGCCAACAACAACAACAACAACAACAACAAAACAAACAAAACAAAAAAAAAAAAAAAAAAAAACAGGCAAAGAGCACTTTTGTTCCTTCAGGAAATTGCTGAGGAAAGGTCTGGATTTAGTGGCGCATTCACTTAATTAAGATGGCCAGGATTTTCATTTTCTTCTCAATATAAATCACTGTTGAGAAAAGCATCTGCCACCTCTGATATTTCCTGGGCAATAAATTTAAATGAATTAATCATTTCGCTTATTCAGAAATTCTGAGGAGTGATAGGCACTTGCCAGGGGGCTGCAGAATTCCCGGCTCATTGATTTTTAGGAGCCAGAGGAGATTGGAGAGGCTGTGAAATGATTTAAACAGAAATAAAAAAAGTCATTCTAGACTTATTTTTGCCTATTTATCTTTTCACCTTCTAATCAAACACAGGTTGTAAGATTACATGTACATAATTGTACAAATAACATTCGCGTGAAATGCTCTTACTTTGTGCTTAATCAAAGTTTATAAAATCACCATTATTTTAACTATGTGTGAACCTCAATTTAATTTTCAATGGAAATTTTTTGAGTTCTGATGTATTACAGAGCAAGCGAAATCACTTAAAACTAGAATATTCCATAATTTATTATTTAGACAAGGCCACTTTTGGAGGTGAAAGAAGGCACAAACCATAATTAGGTCCAGCTAGAGATATAAAGCAGTCAGCTCTGGACAAATGTGGTCAATATATCCAAAGTTAAATTGTTAATAAATCCCCCCTGATTGACTGTCAGTAGGAGCTGGAGTTTCTCAAAAGTTTTCTTATTAAAATATAAGCTATGCTGCTGTAACAAAGAGGGTAAAAGTACAGAACCTCTTCAAAAGCAGTTTAGAGGTCCAAGAAATGCAAAATAATCTTCTTTTTCTTTTTCCCAAAATAACTTATTTTTTTGTTTTTTTTTTGTTTTGATTGGCTAAATGTGCATTACCAGCAGCATGGTCATGTTCCAGACTATAAATGGGATTTAAAAGTACTCATTTTTTAAAGAACTGGTAAAAAAAAAAATTGCATACTTCTTTTCTCCTTTCATTTGACTAAAGATAAAATTAAAGATAATTTAGTCATATGAACAGCTATTATTTGTCTAGGCACCTTCCACCATGCATGTGTGGGTCTTGAGTATATATAGCACAGAGGATTTGGTGCTGGGGGAAGTTAACAACTAGTTCTCAGCTGTGCTTCTCAAATATGACATGCTGAGAATCATCACCTGAATTCCATGGAATGCTTGCTAAGTTGCATATACTTGAACACTGACTCTGCTAACTTCCATGGGAGCCAGGAACTGAGATTTATCACCAAACTCAGGAAATTATTACATATACTGTAGTTTGTGAACTACTTAAAATAAATATTATAACTTGAGGCTATGATTTTTGAAAGATTATTTACATATCATTGTCACATTTATTTATACAAAATATAATTTCTTTAATTTTTATTTGTAATAAGTACCTCTTTTTTACATTCTGACTGCATGCATTTTTTCCTATACATTAACAAAAGTGTTAAATTGAACTATAGTGTTCTCCTGGTGAATCAACATATTTTATCACTGTATTTCTGCAAAAAAAAAAAAAAAAAAATTCTAACTATCGTGGCTTAAAGTGAGATTTTCAAGATGATAAGTTTGAAATATAGCATAGTTCCATCTTGGCCTAAGAGGGAAAAATAACCAAAAGTTGCCATTCAATACAAATATGAAAGCAATATATAAACAACTACATGCCCACAAGAAAGAAAAACATGAGTATAGTCTAGCTAGGGAGGAGAGGGGAGAGGAGGAAGGGGAAGTGGAGAGTATAATTGGTGGGTTCTCACCTAATGTGCCCAATGTGAGGGTGTTCAGCACGTCCCCTGGGTGAAGGGCTCAACTTCAACTTGAACTTTACCTTAGAAGTGAAAATAATGTAACCTAAACATCTGTACCCTCGTATTAATCTGAAATTAAAAAGAAGTTGCTGTTCATTACATTGTTTTTTCTTTAAACAGACAATTCAGGTATTTTCAATGAACTTAAAAGAATCTACATCTTATTCCACTATAGATACAACTAGTTCTCCTTGGCTCTCCCTCTGCCTCCTGCTCCTTCCCCCCCACACACACACACTTACAGTGTAAGTACTGCCCTCATCACTCATTAACCCCCATGCCTGGATCTGTAAGTAAAACCCTCTGAGGTTGTCTCCAGTTGTGGTGCTGTACTGAATTTGCACATTTCATTTGAAGAATATATATCTACCCCAGGCCCAGATTTTCCCAAGACATCAGGGTGCACACAAGTTTGGGTTTACAGTGCCAGAGTGATGTCAGGTAGTCATAAACTGGGTACAAGTTGGCCAAGAGCCACAAGGGGGTAAATATAAACAAGTTTCTTGTGCAAAAGAATTCCTGGTCACGGAAGTACATAGTGAAAGCCACAATGTGAGCATCACATCCTGCCCCCTGCCCTTTCCCCTTAGGACAGGCTTGCCAGCCACTCTACACTGGAACCTCATTCTAACTGGGAGTTCTCAAAACTGTTAATAGACATAGATACTGCGTGTGGGAGGGGTTCCGGGAGGTATATGAAAACCCTACACTATTTTCAAGACTTCACTGTACATCTAAAGATAGTCTTTCTAGAACTGATACTTTATTAAAACAAATGATCCTAGACAACTATTTCTACAATTGGACATTTAAAAAAAGTGGTTGGCATGGGCTGAGGGGATATGTGTAACAAAAAATATACTTATTAAAATTTTGAATTTTATTTCTTATTGAGATATGCTTTTGCCTTCAGAAGCACAATAAAACTGAGAACACTGAGGATTGTGGATCTGCAAGTTACCCCATCATAATCACTCATAAGGATTTTATTCAGGACTATTACTTTTTGTCTTTCTGTCCCTCCTCCCCATTGGACTCACAAGGTTTACTATAATTTAAGGACACATACAATGGGATACTATTTTATTTGGAAAAGTAGATTAGGAAACCAGAAAAGAATTTCTAAAACTCTAAATATTTGTCAAAATTATGTACACATAGGTTAGCATAAAATTCTTAACGTGCTGTATTTGGAGAGAATTAAATTTGTCTATGTGTATAAAAAGATTTGAATTAAAGATTAGCACAACATCCATCGGTGTGAAGATTGCTAGCATAGTTTGAGTGTGAGATTATGCAATTCGTGGCCATAAGAATGGACAAGGTGATAGCAATCTGAAAAAATTTATGGAATCAATAGAGATGGTGAAGGAGGGGGAACTAACAGAGATGGGAAGAAAGTTTGGATCTTGTCACTCCATAGGCTTCATGACATATAAAAGTAAATTCAAAAGTAAAAATTTAGAAGCAGTTAGTGGATTAATCAAATAGGGTATCTTTAATACTGTTCAAAGACGATCACCTTGTGGTCTTTGCAGCTGCTCAGTGTTCTAGTTTGACAATTCATTTGATGAAGGCAATTCTTTCGGCCTATCTTAGGGAGATCTAAGAATTAGTGTAAAAATATATGTAGAGACGTTTTGAGCTCTTCGTGTGAAAGGCACTATACGGTATTGCTAGAGATCCCCTAGAGCAGGGATTAAAGTTTAGCCACAGGAAAAACTGGAGTTTTATAGTAAGAGCAGGAATATAAGATGATGCTTTAAAATACTTATTTTTCTATATTATTACCTGATGATATGACTTGTATTAGTTTGAAGGTCACCAATTTGTAAATATGCTTGAAACACTCATATATTTCTCTGCTGGGGCTCTACCATTTTGTCTTTTAAGGATGTATTGATGGTTTCTCTTCTTTTTTAAATCTTTCCCACAATAGCACACGCTATCAATCACCTCCTTTAAAATCTCTCCTTTGAACATTCCGGTAATTATTGTTTCTCTTGCAAAGTCTTGTAATGCTTTCATCTCTCAGAAACGACTAAGCCAGATATCTCTTAATTATGATCATTAAACTCAGGGGGTCAAGCCTGGATCTCAAAGGCGTGAGATGAGGCAATTGAAGATGAGATGGAAAGGCTCCAGGATTAACCTGTGACTTTCTCCATGTTCTTTTCTACTTACTTCTGTAATATTTCTAACCAACTTCCTTTTAGCTAATTGATTGCATGCTCACTGGATAAAAAAAAAAAAAAATCCATCATGAAAATGATATTTTGAAGTCAAATGTTTAAGATGGATTCTGTGCTATTAGCTGTATGAGTTGAGGCACATATTACAACATATAGCCACACAGCTTGGTAAGAAGTTTCAAGGAGACACAGGAACTAAGACACTTGGCATCTAGCTGTACGTTAATGACTTTCTATTTTACTGCTTCTCCCTCCTCCATTACAAAACTTATCCATTTTTACCTTCCTTGTTCTGATTGTGGATTTTTGAATATCACATTTCAGATATCCCATACTTTGCTGACCTCTGTATTATTCATGTACTGAGATTTTTCTGACTCTGCTGAGTCATGATGAATTACTGCTGACACTTTCTTGTTCTTACAGTTAGTCCACTTGCCCTAGAAACACGTTAAGGTATATATATTCCCCAAACCAGTGCATATATCTCTAATACATGTTTTACTGACTTCTGTTTTTAGTTATCTTTGTTCAGTTGGTCTATCCAAATTGTGAAATCTCTGAGATTGTGCAATTGGACTGTGGAATTCTTACAAGGGAGAAGAAATGGAGGGTACTAAGATTGACACGAATAAATATTTAGTAAATGAAGGCTATACGAATATACTTATAGCCACCCCAATCAGGGTTGCATGATCATGTGAACAGTAAGAGCTACATTTTAGTAACTAATCAGTGAGTAATCTGGAATCTGCTTGCAGGGAATTGTATCCTTTTCAGCCAAAAGATCTCAATGTTTAACAATATTTACTGAAATTTCACACAAATAATTACATTTAATTTATAAGTAAACTTTATAGGGTGAAATCTTCAATTTGTTAAATAATTTTGAGGTTCTTTAAACTTCATGAAATGCCAAACCAGCATGATACATTTATTGTGCAGATTCCTATGTTATTATATATTTTTAAAGTTTTCACAAAACTTTCATAAAAATAAACAATACCTTATATATTACCGGTAATCAGTGTACATTTGTGAAGATAAGATCTAGTTCTCATAGGCATAGAAATGGAAAGAAAAAAAAATTACATGGATGGTTTGCCAATACTAGGAGATATCAAAAAAAATGTATTTAGAAAATGCAATTCAAACGATTTTCGAGTGGAAACTGAGCTCTATCAGTTACAGTCTAGAGCATATGGTGCTCATTATAAATGATAATTTTCTATTTCTAAAATCTAACACTGGATACCATAGGGAAAAGTATTTTCAAAGTCTAAATGCCCCAAGTTTCAGCACAAGATGCACACCTGTAGTTACATCAGTATCTTCTTTCTCTGACTCCCACTTTTGACAGTACTATACTATTATAGTAACACATTAATAGCTCCAGGAAAAACAAACTTGTGTATATTTTACTTTAGAATGAGGAGCAGCAAACAACCTTTGGAGGAAGTTTCCGAGGGTATTATAATGGATGCCAAAGGCAGTATGAATCAGTACAGTATACTCAAAACATGGTGGGGAAAGTTGTTCTGAGTTATATAAAGCAATCACAAATATTATAAACATATCTCTCTCTCTCTCTCTCTCTCTATATATATATATATATATATATATATACACACACACAAACACATATATGTGTTAAATATACATGTGAAAGAAACTAATGAAAAGTATCTTTTTGTTTCTTGGAGGCTAAAATCTATGATTCAATTATCTCTTCTTCACAAAATACCTACCACAGTTTTGTTAGCATACTGTTGGCTATAGTTAATTACTTTTAAATATTCAATAACTACTTAAGTTACAATGTGTAAACTAAATGGTGGATTAAAGTATCCAAGTAAAATGCAGATTCATAGGGGACTATATCTAAAAAATGAAGAAAAATTCTAAATACAAAATTTATGATAATTCAAAGAGAATTGTAAATATTTTCTGATATAGAATATTTCTGACATAAGCAGGATTTGAGGGACTAAATATTTGGTTCTACTAATAAATTATTGTTTACTTAGGTGTGATGAGAATATTTGAAATTATGCTAATTTAAGGCAATATGTATTTAGAAATACATACTAAAAGTTGATAGATGAGGGAGGCACCTGTGGTTCAAAGGGGTGGGGCGCCAGCCCCATGTGCTAGAGTTGGTGAGTTCAAACCTAGCCCCGGCCAAAAAAACTGCAAAAAAAAAAAAAAAAAAAAAAAAAAAAAAGTTGATAGATGATAGGATAAACTGTCAGAATAAATATGGTTAAAGTGTATGTGAAGATATAGGGGAGACTAGCCATTTTTAATTGATGCAGCTAGGGATTTTATTATATTAGTCTAACTACTCATTTGTTTGTTTGAAATTATCCATAACATAAAATATAAAGAAAAAAGAGAAATATGATGTTGCTTTAAAGTACTACATAATTATTTTATGTTGTCATTTTTCTCACTTTTTTCAAACAAATATAGTAGTTTTTTTACTAATTTGGTTGAATTTAGTAGTTATGTTTCTCTGCCAAATTTGGCATTAAGAAGGAAAGGCACATTTTTATCATATATTCAATGCTGTAATTGTGTTAAAGTGATGAAGACATCAATTCTTGAAATATTTTTGTTCATTTTCTCCAGATTTTATGTTGCTAACTTCATCATGATGAAATATTTACAAATGTTCTCTAACATAGATGACAGAAAAGATCCTGAAACAAATTAGAGTGAAATACTGATATGGACAATTATTATATATAATGTCTGCCATGGGGATTGTTCTTTTTATTTTGCTTAGCAAGGTTTGCAGAATTCTTGTCCCAAACGTATCAAAACAACTGAAACCTTCTAATCAATTAATTACCTTACAGGAATTTTAACATTAGGAACTGAAACATTGCTACTATAGCCCTATGTAAAACCTTCTGGAATGAAGTATCTCTAGGTGATCTTAAAAACATTTGAAAGAAAATGAAAATGACACTCAAACCGTTAATCCAAAATAAGCAGGCATTAAAATAAAATTATGTGTTGGCCTTAACAAAATATTACACTTGTTAACATTAAAATATATTTTAATATACACAACAAGATGATAAAACCATGTTTAAGTGTGTACTCAAAGAGATAAAGCCTTAAACATAATACAAAATTAGGAAATGAAGAGGAAGAAAATGAAATCATAAGAATGCAAATGATACCACTGAATATGTAGAAGTAGTTGTGGGTAATATTATAGTAATAAGTTTGTTCTGTCTGTTAATTGTTTGTCTCATGTCCCAGGAGAGATTTTTTAAATCAAGTTTAATTTGGCAGTGTCTATTTAATAAAATGGCAAAAATTATCGTACCATTACAAGTCAATGTTATATTGGCATTTTAAATAAGCACATTTCTTTCAATTAAGGTGACCAGTTGCCTTTGGTGAATTTGCTGTATATGTAGCAAATTTTATTTTTATGTAGATTTTATTATCGTTTGCCTATAGTTATTTTCAAATCTATTTTAACAGATTTTCATAGTCGTATAACTCATACATTTAAGGATAAATGTACACTAACCACAACAAGTTCTAAAATAATCAACTCATGACAGAAATATTAAGTTAAAATATGGCAATTTGTGATTTTTGACTATTTCTTTTATCGTTTTAAGTTAAAGGTTATTATTGTAGATGCAATGATAAAGGTAACAAGAACATCTGCACATAGAATAATCTGTGAGTACACTTTCCCAAGAAACTTTTGACTTTTTATCAAAGTCATACTTCTAAAAGAAGAACTTGGCTCGGCACCTGTAGCACAGTGGTTACGGCACCAGCTACATCCGCCAAGGCTGGCAGGTTCGAACCTGGCCAGTCCAGCTAAAACAAGGATGACAACTGCAACCCAAAAATGGCCGTGCGTTGTGGCAGACACCTGTAGTCCCAGCTACTTGGGAGGCTAAGGCAAGAAAATCACTTAAGCCCAACAGTTTGAAGTTGCAGTGAGCTGTGATGCCACAGCACTCTACTGAGGGTGACAAAGTGAGACTGTGTCTCAAAAAAAAAAAAAAAAGAAAGAAAGAAAGAAGAAAAGAAAAAGAAAAAATAAAAAAGAAAAGACTGATACTTTAATAGTGTCATACTTTAATTAAAAGAATGTTAAAGATATAAATCAAAATTCATTTCTTTATGCTGTCCAAAAACGTTTGTAGATGCAACATTACTTACTTATATTAGTGGCTTTCCACTAATATTTAACTTCTAAATTCAAATTGTATACCTCTTTTCTTCCAATCACACTTTAGTTTATATTTCTTCCCATTAAAATATAATCCTTTACATAAGCAATCAGAACTCAGCCCCAATTTTTAAAAGTAACTGTTCCAAAGCAAAAAAATATTAGTTGCTTTATAAAACTGGAAAATCTAGACATATACACTTTTATTTCCTAAGATTTTATTTAGATATATTTTCTAATCACTTTGTTTGGTAATTTATGAAGGTGTATTTTTGTTTTAATGCCAAAAAAGTTTTTTAAAATATACATTTGAATTCAGAAATCTAATCTTTATCGAAATGCTATTGAAGAAATTGATTGAATGCCGTATTATCAAATTGTA
This sequence comes from Loris lydekkerianus, assembly GCA_963574355.1. Classification (NCBI taxonomy): domain Eukaryota; kingdom Metazoa; phylum Chordata; class Mammalia; order Primates; family Lorisidae; genus Loris; species Loris lydekkerianus. The sequence goes on from CAUYPK010108934.1 coordinate 17,828, forward strand.
CATTGGAATTGAGTACAGAATTCCTTGACTTAAATATTACCAAAGAATATGAAATTATGTGATTCTAACCAATTGTCTTGAAGTTTCTTCCTAAACTTAATGCTGAATCTGCTGCATTTCTTTTACTTTGCTCACTAGGAGGTTTAAATATTTGTCACATTCATAAGGATGTGACAAACCTTATTTATTATTCAAGATTAATTGAAAGAATTGAAGTTTTTTTTTCAATATTCTATAAATGGTTGTTCTGAAATTATATTTTTATTTAATAGAAAAAGGTAATGATTTCACATTTATAATGAAGGCTTAGGAAAGTATGGACATAAACTAAAGGAAAATAATGGTATATTATTAATAAGAACAGCAAACAAGAATGGAAGAAAAAGTACCCAACGTACTCAGCCCTACTATGAAGCTAAATTATAGCTTTCCCATGAAGGCTATAACCCAACTATACCATAAGACTATGGGGAAAGGGCCAAGGAAGGGGAAGGGAGGGGGTCGGTTTGGGTGGTGGGAGGGCAATGGGTGGGGCCACATCTATGGGGCATGTTAGAAGGGGTACAGGCGATTGCACTAATGTACACAGCTATGATTTAGTAAAATTATAAAAAAAGAAAAGAAAGAAAGAACAGCAAACAAATAGTGGAAGTCAAGATCAGTAACCAAAGGCAACTGGTCACCCTAATTGAAAGAAATGTGCTTATTTAAAATGCAAAGGAAATGATTACAGTAGAGAAGCTTTGTTGAGTTGACTGAGAATTTTAGATTTTATGTTAGCTAATATAGGAATCTATTTCAAAGTCTTGACTGGTCTGAAGAAAATAATGCTTAAAGGAGCAACGTTAATAACTTCTAGACAATTAATGGCAGAAGATATGAGACTAGATGCTGGATGGAAGTTTCTGAGGCAATTGAATAATTACATGTAAAACACATAGGCCCTTTGATTAAAGTTAAAGGTGATGCTTAAATGAAGCTTTTATGAAGTTGGCATACCATGGTAGAAATTAGCGAGAAAAAGCCATGTGAATGAAGAAGGTGTTTCTCTACACATAGAACAAAGCTGATGCACCCTCAGTGTGACTCTCTAGTATAAGAATAATGACTTAAGGACGTCTGGCAGTGAGGTGGACTAAAATTTCTAGAATTGGATTGTGTTCAAAAAGCCCACTAGAATTAATTACTAATGATTTTGTCAATGAAGTAGGAGTGATTTCCTTTCTGATCTATTGGTTATTGAATACTATGTTATTTAATTGCCTAACGTCTTGATACATTTCTTTAGATTGACATTGTTTTAACCAGGTTATGAGAAAAAAAAAAAAAAAACAAACAAACAAAAAAAAAACTAAAGCAAGGATGCAAGGGTTAGGAGACATGACATCTTCATGATTTTACTTGCATCATTAGGATTATTATTAATTTATGTTATTTCTCTACAAGAATTTTTGTCAACCCTAGGGTATTTGGGTCTCATTTTGTCTAACCATTTTCCTTTCTGTTTGTATACTAATATTAATCTAAATGTTTAAAAGAAAATTTTAGCTTACCTAAAATAAAATAATTTAATTAAAAAATTGTACTTAGTGTTCATATCATTGGAGCCAACTCTTGCCTTTCTCCTGGAGTATTTCTCTTGTGTGATACAGATATGAGTGTGAGCACCATGCAATCTGCATATCACTATCAGTGCGACGTAGCATCCTGTAACATTGTGCACAAACATTTTAAAATAAATATGTTAATAATTTATTTCTGTGACTTGAAGAAACACCTGCACACTCACTGTGTGCTAGGAATTTCAGAGAGCAGATTCTGAGAGCAACATTAGCACGTGCCTTAGTTCAAGCTATTATAAGAAATATAGAATAGGTTTAAACAAAAGCATTCATCTGTCATTGTCCCGAAGCCTGGGAAGTCTGAGATCAAGGTGCTAGTAGCTTTGGTGTCTGGTGATCTATTTTTCTAGACAGTTGTCTTCTCTACTTGTCCTCACATGTCAGAAGGGGTCAGGGATCTCCCTTTTATAAGGCACTAAGCCCCCTGGAGGCTCCCTTCTCATGCCCTGATTACCTCATAGATCCCTCCTTCTAATACCATCAAATTCAGGGTAAGGATTTCAACATAAGAATGGAGAAGGAACAAGTGATCCCATCTCAGGGTGGTCAAGGGACTTGAAGAGAAACTTCTCTAAAGAAGACAGATGCATGATCTACAAACGATGCAAAAAAGCTCATCATCCTTAATCATCAGAGAAATGCAAATCAAAACTACTTTGAGATCACCTAACCCCAGTAAGAGTAACCCACACAACAAAATCCCAAAACCAGAGATACTGGTGTGGATGTGGAGAAAAGGGCACACTTCTACAATGCTGATGGGAATGCATACTAATACGTTCCTTCTGGAAGGATGTTTGGAGAATACTTAGAGACCTAAAAATAGACCTGCCATTCGGTCCTATAATTACTAGGTTTATACCCAGAAGACCAAAAATCACAATATAACAAAGACATCTGTACCAGAATGTTTATTGCAGCCCAATTCATAATTGCTAAGTCATGGAAGAAGCCCAAGTGCCCATCAACCCACAAATGGACTAGCAAATT
>CAUYPK010108936.1:0-66872 GCA_963574355.1 Loris lydekkerianus
AGAGCCTAGAAGCCCTCCCTCTGCTCACCCCAGACTGAGAGCCTAGAAGCCCTCCCTCTGCTCACCCCAGACTGAGAGCCTAGAAGCCCTCCCTCTGCTCACCCCAGACTGAGAGCCTAGAAGTCCCCCTCTGCTCACCCCACACTGAGAGCATAGAAGTCCCCCTCTGCTCACCCCCGACTGAGAGCCTTAAAGCCCCCCTCTGCACACCCCAGACTGAGAGCCTTAAAGCCCCCCTCTGCTTACCCCGGCCATACTAGATAAAATGAAACGAAGCGAAGAGAGGAGGTAGCTCTGAAAGGAAGTGACCAAGAAATACAAACATAAAGTTGGGCTTTATACAGTTCTGGGATCCAATGTACTACCTCTGTGATTTAGGAATCCCAGGCTAATAAATAAATATAACAGTGATTTTGATTAAGTGATACGTTAGGAGCATATGGAAAACCATTCAGGGGCAATACAATAAATCCACGAATTTCCAGAGTAATAAGCACCACTCAGCATGAGCTTTGGAATAAAAATTCAAAACACGTGAGGAAACAATCACCATGGGCAAGAGTCAGCAGACATATCACGTAGGAAGATCAGCACTCTCAGAACTGAGATAATAGAAAACAATTAGAAAGAAGAAGTAAAAGCAAATTATATTAAAACACTAAGAACAAGATATTATAAAAAAGATAATGGACAGATGTGAAAAAGAATCAACTTTAACTTATAGAAAACATAGTCACTAAGAAGAAACCTCTTTGGTAAGTCAGTGTTTTGAGGAAAGACTCAGTAAACCAGAAGAATGATCTGAGGTAATTACCTGTATGTAGCACAGGAGAGAGAGAGAGAGAGAAAATTGTTTTAAAATGTGAAAGACAGGCCAAGTGTGGTGGCTCACGCTTGTAATCCTAGCACTTTGGGAGGCTGAGGTGGGTGAAGATATTGAGCTCAGGAGTTCCAGACCAGCCTGACTAAGAGCAAGACCCCATTTCGACTAAAAATAGAAAGACTAGCCAGGCATTATGGCAGGTGCCTGCAGTCCCAGCTACTCATGAGGCTTCAACAAAAGGATCACTTGAGCCCAGGAGTTTGCAGTTGCTGTGAGTTGGGCTGATACCAATGCACTCTAGCCTGGGCAACAGAGTGAGACTCTTCTTCAACAACAACAGCAACAACAACAACAACAACAACAACAAAATTAGGACAAAGTGAAGATAATCCTGTAACAAAAACTTAGATGGTTTTACCACTCACAGACTTTTAGTGACAGAATTCTTTTTCTTTTCTTTTTTTTTGGAGACAGAGTCTTACTATGTCACCCTCAGTAGAGTGTCCTGGCGTCACAGCTCACAGCAACCTCAAACTCTTGGGCTTAAGCGATTCTCTTGTCTCAGCCTCCCAAGTAGCTGGGACTATAGGCGCCCACCACAACACCCGGCTATTTTTTGGTTGTGTTTGTCATTGTTGTTTGGCAGACCTGGGCTGGATTCAAACCCTCCAGCTCCAGTGTATGTGGCTGGAGCCCTATCTGCTGAGCTACAGGTGCCAAGCCCAGATTTCTTTTTTTTTTTTTTTTAAGAGACAGAGTCTCATTTTATCGGCCTTGGTAGAGTATCATGGCATCACAGCTCACAGCAACCTCCAACTCCTGGGCTCAGGCGATTCTCTTGCCTCAGCGTCCTGAGTAGCTGGGATCACAGGTGCCCGCCACAACGCCCAGCTATTTTTCGTTGCAGTTTGGCTGGGGCAGGGTTCAAACCTGCCACCCTGGGTATATGGGGCCAGCACCCTACACACTTCATACAGTTGGGCTTTATACAGTATTGCCAAGAGCCCAGAATTCTTAATTTACTTCAGAAAGGAAAAAGAATGCAACAGTATTGAGTAACAAAGTAATTGGTAAACGTGTGAATAAATCTAAACAAGCACTGACTATGTCAGGGGTGGCAAACACGCGGCTAGAGCCGCATGCGGCTCCCGGCCAAAATGAATTTCGGCTCTTTGCCTCTTATCATTATTTTGCATACTGTGGCTCTTTGCCAAGTTTGGATTTTGTTATGCTGCTTCTGAGGAGGGACCTCTGAGGAGCGATCTCTGAGCGCGTAGTCGAACTTGTTCGCCACCCCTGGACTATGTAAAACCACAACAGTTGTAATGACTAATTCTTTAGATCTAAAAATAAGGTGGCAAGATCTAAAAATAATCTTGGACCATGATGACATGTAAGGAAGTGATTGGAAAATCTAAAAGACCTTCTACCTGGTAGCAAAGGGGCTGTGGTAGAGACCATTAGTTGCCTCTCAATATCCATTTCCTGTTCATTTTTTGTGGTAAGAACCCTGATGTCAGCAGGGAACACTGTCACCCAGAAAAACAACAGCACTGCCAGCCTCCCTTGTGGCCACTTTTGGCTAACACCATATGAGCAGATGTGGTGTGTGCCAGTTCCTGGAAATTCTGTCCTTAAAAGAAGAGGTAAGGTCTTTCCTGCTGGCTGGAGCTCAAATGTCCTTGGGTATGTAGGATAAAAGGAGCTGCCAAATCAGTCTGGGCACCCTACTTCCTGCCTTCTTTCACATGAGTAGGCAATAGCCTCCAGTCTTATTGAAGCTGCTGTTTGTTTTTTATTATATACAGTTGGAGCTAGCTCAGAGATTATTAACTAGAGGCAAGAAATAGGATTTCCAAACCAATGGAAAGATTAAAAGGGAAGAAAAAAAATCTTACTCTACAACAGATTAAAGAAAGAAAAAAAAAAACACAAACCCAAACCAACTGAACAAAACTCAACTACTATAGAGACAAAATAGAGTAGAGAAAAAATTCAAATATATCAATAAACAATAAACATAAATGATTAAGCTAATCAATTAAAAGAAAGCCTAAGATAAAATTAAAAACACCAACAACCAAACGCACAGAATTATTTTAAGACCAAAGAACACATAAAGGCCAGGGGGGAGTGGCTCATGCCTATAATCCTAGCACTCTGGGAGGCCAAGACCCCACCTCTAAAAATAGCCAGGTGTTGTGGCAGGCATCTGTAGTCTCAGCTACTCGGGAGCTTAAAGCAAGAGAATACGTGCCTTAAAACATGTAAAGCAAAAAATAATAGAATTGCAAAAAGAAATACAAAAAGCCACATTAATTAACACTGGGAGCTTTTAACACACCTCCTATTAACTGACAGATAAAGGAGGTATGAAATTAGTATGGCTACAAGATATATGAGTAACACAATTAACAAGCTTGATCTAAAGGATGTACATAGGATGACTACATTCAACAATTATACAATAGACATTCTTTTCCAACAAAGAGACAACATTGAGAAAATCCCATCCATGTACTAAGAGTCTCAATAAATAACAAAGATCTGATGTTATACAGATCCTGTTAACTGTCTGTGTTATATGCAGATGCATTAAAATCAGACAATCACAAGATAGCAAACATCTCTTAATATTTGGAAATAAAGATATTTCTAAATAACTTGAGGTCAATAAATAAATCCTAATTAAACTGTAAATTACTTAGAAGTGAATGACAATGAAAACACTTCATATAAATATTTGTGGGATATAGCTAAAGCAATACTAAGCAGGCTCTTTTATAACATGTATTAAGAAAAAAGATTAGAAATTTATGAGCTAAGTTGCAATTTAGTAGATTATAAAAAGAAAAAAAGTAAATCCAGAGAAAACGTAAGGCAACCAATTATAAAGACCACAAAAGAATTAAATTGAAAGATATTATAATCAATTTAATAAAATATTGGGTTTTAAAAATTTATTTTAGAGATGGAGTCTCTGTCGCTGAGGTTGGAGTACAGTGGTGCAATCAGAGCTCACAGTACCCTCAAACTATTAGTCTCAAATAACTCTATTGCTTCAGCTTCCCTAAGTGCCAGGATTACAGGCGTGAGCCACTGTGCCTAGCCAATACTAGTTCTTTAAAAAAGATTAGTTGAAAAACTTGATAAAATTGGTAAAGAGAAGACACAGGTGAATATCATTAGTAATGAAAAACAAGACATACGACCGTAAATCCAGTCAGAATATAAAAATAAGGGTCTACCATATTAATGATACAAAGCCAACATATTTAAAAGTGTAGACAGCAATGATTCATGACAGCAAGGTGTGTGTGTGCATGTGCAAGAGTGTGAGGTGACTAGGGAAGTGGGAGGGATGACGGTAGTGGTGGCTGGCATGGTGCCCAGGAACACTGACAACACATCACTGCCCCACCCCAGCAGGCAGGCCAAAAGTTTTGGGTCCTGGTATCACACTTGCAACTTTTCAAAGCAATTCACATCCATTGCCTTAGTTCAAGAAGTATCTAATTAAGTAAAGACTGCTACTCCCTTAAAATTTAAGTAACAGCTTTTCTAGTTTCTTAACAGGGAGAAAGAAACCATTCATACAAAGACTGAAGCCAAAGTGGAAAATTTTTGATGCTGTTAAATCAACAACAACAGAAAACATTAAAACCTCCTAAAGATAACTAGTCATCAAAGCTTGGGCTAAGTAACCTTAAATGAAGTGACATCTTTATATTATATTCTGCTATAATGTCCCAGGGTTATCTGAGCCTCGCTCCATTCAATGGGGGGGGGGGGGGTATGAGGGGGTCACCCAAGGAGCTGGCTGGGCAGCCCCTTTTTGGAAAATTTGCAGTAAGAGCCCAACAAAGGCCCAAGCAATCAGACCTAGTCTACACACAGAACTGAAATTACCAGTTACTCTAGAGTTTCTGCTATTAGTAACCAATGTTTTCTGTTTGAAACTGACTCTTCTTTCTTTCTTTCTTTTTTCTTTTTTTTTTTTTTTTTAAGGAAATGCACACAAAGGAGACAAACCATTTGAGAAATCTGATCATTCTGCATCCCAGCAGCAAATAAAAATCATCAATAGAACCTACTCTCAGCCTTGAGCAATATTTTCTAAAAAAAAAACACAAAGAACCTGTGGTACTTAACTATTCTGGTATTGATTTACTATGGTTTGCAAGGTAATGTTGAAGAAAATTAAAGGAACGTAAGTCTGAAATGCATTTTTTGTGGTGGGAACAGTGTGAGCTGCATTTCTGAGGCGGTGCTGCGGGATGAAGGATTTAAGGAGCACACTTTATCTGGTTACAAATAAACTGGCTGCCTTCACTGCAGAGCCTTCTGAAACCAAAGTCTATTTTCACTGTTGAAAAAGACAAAGTTGGCTTGGCGCCTGTGGCTCAAGCGGCTAAGGTGCCAGTCACACATACATCTGAGTTGGCAGGTTCGAATCCAGCCTGGGCCCGCCAAACAACAATGATGGCTGCAACCAAAAAAAAAAAAAGGCCAGGCGTTGTGGCGGGTGCCTATAGTCCCAGCTACTTGGGAGGCAGAGGCAGAGGCAGGAGAATCACTTTAGCCCAAGAGTTGGAGGTTGCTGTGAGCTGTGATGCCATAGCACTCTATCTAGGGCAACAGCTTGAGGCTCTGTCTCAAAAAAAACCCCACAAAGTTATTCAGTTGCAAGTTTGCTCCTAATAGTAGCTATGGTCCAGTTTACCAAGAGATTTCAGTGCAATAAATAAAATTCACTATGGCTATGTTGAGAGGTTTCTACATCCCTGGAACTAAACCTGGTTTTGGAGCCTAAGGACTTTCCTTGACACATTCATGGCTATTTGACACCTTCTCAAATAAATGAATAAATAAAAACCTTGAAATTTGAAGTATACCTCAATTACTGATTTAAGAGCAAAATTATCATGTTGCTTTAAACTTGGACATTTATATAAAACATTAAAGGCATATATTTCCTGTTTCATGAAATGGTCTGTCTCCAAATCTAATGCTTTGCAAGCCACCTTATCTTAGACTAAAAATCTGGAAGTTAAACTAAAACTTGAACATTTTTACTTCTAGCTAGTTCCTCAAGCCTTTATTCAATTTTCTTGTATTTTAGAGTTAATTCTAACACACTTGGTATATGGTTTCCTAACTGAAAGCATGAAAGAAATGGCCAAAAACAAGAGGAAGAGGGAAGGGCTGTTAATGGGAGGAGTAAGAACTGGGCAGAAAGGGTCATCTATTAGCAAAACTATACAACAGAAGCAAGTACAAAAATCTGGTCTTACACGTTGATACCAGGAGATACTGAGACAGCAGAACACACATCCTTACGGGTATTATCTGATATAAAGAAATGGTTTTTTTTTTAGACTCAGGGTCTTACTATGCTGGCTCAATCCTCCTGCCTTAGCCTACCAACTAGCTGAGACTACAGGTGTGCCACTGCACCTAGGTCTCAAGACATTTTTTCTTTTTCTTTTTAAAATTTTATTAATATTATTATTATTATTATTTTGACACAGAGCCTCAATCTGTCCCCCTGGGTAGAGCGCTGTGGCATCACAGCTCACAGCAACCTCCAATTTCTGGGCTGATGTGATTCTCCTGCCTCCGCCTCCCAAGTAGCTGGGACCACAGGTGTCCGCCACAACACCCGGCTATTTTTTGGTTGCAGCCATCATTGTTGTTTGGTGGGTCCAGGCTAGATTCGAACCCACCAGCTCAGTTGTATGTGGCTGGCGCCTTAGCCACTTTAGCCACAAGTGCTGAGCCAAAATCTTTTCTTTTAAAAGCTAACTCCTGGTGCATATCATCTTCTTTTAAAAGGATAGAAAAGTCTTACATAGGAAGACCTCTTTCTTATAGTTTTTGTTTAAAGTTTTGATTTTTATAAAGAATACGCTTTAGTTACCTGAATACTTTCTTCATATGAATTCACCAATGAGGCAGATTTAGAAATGCATTGCCATGTGACATTTAGAATATCTTTTATATTAAATGCAACAAAGCTCCTGCTTTGCCCAGCAGACTTTATAGAAAGTTTTCCATGAAGCACCAAGTTATGTCATAGGGGCAGACAACCCTGCCGAACCCCTGAATTTAGTAAAGACAGATGGGGCCACTTCAGTCCCAAGTTTATCTTGGTTTCTCTGCAGAGAGTTTGATTACTTCTAAGATTTATGATCAAAGCAGAAGGAAAAAAGAAATACCTCACAGAGCAGATTTATAGCCTTATCTTATTTTTTTTTTTTAATAACATTAGGGATGACATCCTATGACATAATCTAGGAAGGACTGCAGGGCAATTCAGTGGGAAGTTTTATATTTTAGGGTTTGTAGCAGTTTGTAGTTACAAGGTCAGGTAAAAAAGGACCAGGGAAATGAGCCAGAGAGACGGTCAGAGAGTGAGTGTCAGCTGGTTTAATTTTCTGTGTCAACTTGGAAAATTAGATAAACAATGACAAACCAGGCTTTTTAAATGAACTTGTCACTTCTGGTTTTCTTGATACAGGGTAACATTTTTCAAGTCCTGGTAGCTCCAAAGACTATTAACCCCTGAGAGGTTTACCCAAGTGTCTAAAAGTTCCCACATCCAAAAACAAAAGGTTCAGTCCAACCCTATATATACCCCTTAAAAGGAAAATATTTTTCTCGTAACAATTAAGGGGAATTTGCTTAGAGTCCCAAAGTCCAGTCTTTTGCAGGAGGGTCTTAATAACTTCCTGTATTTTTCTTCCCACCACATCAACTCAAGCCTTCAACACAATTCCACTGATCTTAACCTCCTGTAAACCTATCCTTCAACCACTGTACTAAACAATACTGTCCACAACCAACAGGTTCTGGCTCTCCCAGTACCAATGCTGGTGAGTAGAGACCTGGCTCTTGCGTCTGCCTTGCCCAGTACTTTGTTGTTCTGAAGAGGTGGGCGGCCCCGACTTCTGTATGATATGTGCTATTGTAAGTGTGCATTGCAGCCACCATACATTCCCTGGTGGTGAGGGGAACAGATCAGTGAATCTTCCTAATAGATCTCCTTATTGCTGTTGCTATAAGTATGTTTATTCAAAGATAAACCACTTTGAATATGTTGATTTAGAGAGAGAAATGCCTATATTCACGGGTACCCACATTTATTTGAGTAAGGCTTTTCATTCCACACAGATGATTTCAAGCTCATTATCTTATTCAAGTGCGCAACAACCCTGTGAAGTGGCTGGACCGCATTATTGTTATTTCCTTCAATTTGTGGACTCAAAAACTGGGTTCAGAGAAGTTAAATGATTCGGCCAAAGCAGAGTTGAGATTTGCACCAGATGTCAGCTCCAAGCCTGTGCCTCTCCCTACAACACGGAAACGAGCGAAGCAGCAGCTGACAGTTGTGAGCCCTTCCCCCATGCCAGGTGCTCACTTCCACTAGTTCAAATGATCTCCAAAAGCCCTATCAGCAAGTAAAAGTAACTCGTTTGATAAGCAAGGACACTGCACTCTATGAGGCAGTGATGATGCCGGAACCCAGGTTGTAGGTCCTCACAGGTCACTGTTTCCCCACTCTCTACAACTGGCAGAAATAATTCCCTGCATATCAGTCACAGACACCAGGTATTCTCTAGAGAAAATATGAAACAGGTAACTAAAAAGTCTGAGCCCTCAGTCCCTGCCTCACCCCTCACCTTTGATGCTTCTCTTTCTGTTCAATGCAGAAAGGTCTCCTCCTCCAAAGTGTTCAAGCTTCAAAATCATCTTTGACGCCAGCTAACTGTTCCCCTCAAACCAATTCAGAGAAGAGTGAATAAGCAGGGCACTAGGGCGATGTGCCTTTGGAAAGAGGACGCTCCCTCCAGCCCAGCTGGAGCATGCATCTCTGGGAAGGGGACTGTCCAAAGCAAAAGGGGCTCTCTGGGTAGGCAGGTAATAATTCACCTGTGGTTCCCAGGAATCCTGTGGATTTCATTCTTTACCACACAGCTTATTCCCACTCATTCTGTGAACTTTTCTTCTACAAAACAAGAACAGCACCAACCTCATGGGAAGGCTGTGTCCATGAAATTCCTAGCACAGAGGCTACTACAAAGACAGTTCCACAGTCAAGACTATTAATGGCCTAAATTTTATAATAATTATACCCTTTTACTTTAAATAATTTTTTTTCTTTTTTATACTCCTATTTGTAAGGAGACCTTTTGCATGGCAGATACTAGCACACAGTTTAATTGATGTGACCAGCTTGCCTGACAGCTGTGCACGGAGTGGGGGATGGGCAATAGAGATGTAGGACCCTGTTCTCCACCTGTTAAGGACCTTCTCTACTCAGAGTACAAATCTCCCCTGAGCCTCAGGCCTAAAGACCCAACTTACTCCCCATTTAAAAATAAGAATGAGCAGACTTCTGGGCTCAGAATTCCATGTAACTTAAACACAAAATAGAAAAAAGGAATCCCAACTGTTGCACGCGTGCACAGCCTATAGACAAGATGGTAGTGCCCTCAGACAGCATTTCAAATACAGTTTATTAGTGTGTGATATGAAAAGGGTATTTTTATTGCATGATATAATGCAATGGGACCTTGGGCGCTCTGTGGAAAGACCTCACACTCAGAAGTGTAATGAACCCATAGTCCCAAAAACATTATACTGTACATTAACCTATCATTAATGGCACATTAGGGCTAGGGGCATTGCACGCTTGCTGGTCAGGGCTCCATCAGGACAGTGTTGAGAAAACCACACAGTCTTCCCAGGCTTAAAACAAATAGAAAAAATAAATATTCCTGATGTCTATAGGCAGCTTTAAAGGAAGTTCAATCCAGCTCTGCCTTGCAATTTCCAAGCCTGTTTTTCTAAGAGAGGAGGGAAGATACACAACCAAACAAAAGGAGAAGAAAATAACTCTCTTGTAGTTTACCCCCAGCTACTGGCTATTCAACCTCAATGCTGGCTTGACAAGGTCACGGGCAGTTAGCACCTTTGGTAGCATAAAAGCTCCCCAAAGGACTCTCAGGCCTGGACCACAGACTGCAGAGATAGGAAGGGGTGATGGAGATTGTGTCCACCTCCCTCACTTCCTAGATGGAGAAATCAAGGCTCAAAAAGACAAAGCAAGAGAAAACACATTAAACAGAAAAACAGGCAAAGGATCTGAAAAAACACAGAAATAATAAACATGAAAAAAGTGTTCATCCTCATAGTTAATAAAAACACGCAAATTAAAACACCTAGATAGCATCTTACCATTGATCAGACTGGCAAAGATTAAAATCTGATAATTCAGCATCAAAGAGATGAAGAAGAATTGGCATTCTCATATGCAGTACACAAAGATGCATATTTAGAGAGAGTCACTGTTTTGATAGTAAAAATCCAGAAATGGGCAAAATGTTCTATGGTAGGATCTTGGTTAAATAAATAAATATCCATAATATGGACTGCCAGACAGCCATTAAAAAAGAATGAGGTAGACCTTTAGATGATACGGGAAGATCTCAAAGATATATTAAGTGAATAAGCAAGATGCAGAATAAAAAGAATTAAATTTTTTTTTCCAAAAGGATATACAAGATACTACTAACAGTGCTTATTTCTAGAGAGTGGGGTTGGGGGACATGGAGGAGGATAACTTCTTATTGTATATCCTTCTATACTACATGACTTTTTTTTTTTTTTTTTTTTTTTTGAGACAGAGCCTCGGCTGTTGTCCTGGTAGAGTGCCGTGGCATCACAGCTCACAACAACCTCCAATTCCTGGCTCAAGCAATTCTCCTGCCTCCGCTTCCCAAGTAGCTGGGACTACAGGCGCCTGCCACAACGCCCGGCTATTTTTTGGTTGCAGCTGTCATTGTTGTTTGGAGGGCCCGGGCTGGATTCAAACTCACCAGCTCATGTGTATGAGCCACAGGTGCCGAGCCACTACATGACTTTTTAATCGTAATTTTAAAACTAGTCTTAGAAAATAAATGGCCATGAGGGCAGGAACAAACATTTTAGGGGAAGCTGTGATTTTCTAACCACTGTGCTAAAGGGCTTCTGTACATCATCCTGTTTTAATTTTCACAAAACAGAACCGTTAAGCCAGTCACTATTATCCCCTTTTCATGAAGTGGGAATGAACTCAAGTGTCCGGGGGAATGAGGGGAATTTGCTTAAGGTGACCCTCTTACCCACAAACTTTCAATAATGAAACAGTATCTATTAAATAGAGAAGTGTTTTCCGCATGTAACTCAGCCTTGGGCCACCTTCCTGAGGACAGCCCCCCTCCTCCAGCAGTGATGGAGAAGGTGGCAGAGAAGGCAAGAATAAAGGCTTCTGACTTAGCCAAATCAAATTTCTGAAAACATCTTATCTCTGTGTCATAAACGGGGAGAGGGCCTAGGGATCCCAGGGATATACACTCTTTAAGGAAATAATGCTTGGCAACCAGAGCTTAAACACAAAAAGGGAAGCATTTCTCTTATTGAACATGAGTCAAAACTTCAAAGGAAACCCAATGGTAGCTCCATGGAGAGGTGGCTGCCTGAGACCAGCAGAATCTCAAGGTGAAGGTAGGGACTGAGAAGTATCCAGGGTAGTCCCTATGCCTAGGGCTGTGCTGTGCCAAGAAAGTTTACTTTTGTCTTCTCATTTTTCCACTCTTCCCAATAAAAAAGTCTTGTTATTTTTGGGTAACAAAGTCTACAGCAACATTTTAAAACACTAGATTTTATTTGTCCTAGGGTCTCTGCCAGCACATGCTGTAATTAAAATGTTGATTAGTAAACAGTTTAAATATATGACAGACAATGCAGTTAAAGCCTACAGTTAGGTCAATATGTGATTTAGATTTGCCATTTAAAAAATCTCATTTAAATTTTGCATACATTAATCACTAACATACTTCAAGGTTCTGATATCCACCTGACTACAATATTAAAATAAAACTTGCTGCCCCAGGGAAATCCTACTTATTCTTAATTGTTTCGAGGCTTTGATGGGCTTTTAATCTAAGATTAATTTATGCAATTTTAAATAACTCTTCTTATGATTAATAAGCTTGAAAATTAAAAGGAGTCTAAAGCAATTATAATGAGCATTTGGTCATAACCTCATTAGAAGAAGGAGTGAAGGATACAGCTCTGGAATTCTTACAAGACTACCATTTAAGGTTACTTTTAGAGAAGTCAAACATAGTTCCTGAAATTGCAAAGGCAGGTTAGCAAAGGTCAGTGTTAAAGTGACAGCTTAGCTGGATTAGCATACTAATGATTTTCCCTGATAGTGACAGAAAGGACACTGAAAAAAAGACAGAGAGAGAGACAAGTGACATGCTGCCAAGAAGCAACACGCTCCAAACTCAGCGACCTCCATGGAATTTCAGGAAGAACCAGAGGGTCAGAACATTCCTTCCTACTCAGGAATCAGCTCCAGCCCCAGGGTCTGGCCCATGGCGGTGTCTGCATGTCCCTACTGCTTGTCTATCTGCTGGTCATGGTGTGGCTTCACCCAGCCACCCCCCAGCTTCAGAACCAACAACCGCTTCCAGCTGCCTCCCTCCTCTTTGGTGTATGAAACCTGTCCAGATCTGATTGGCCCTAGTGAGCTAAATTTATCCCCATCATTTCCAATGGTCTTCTTTGCTTTGGCTAGGGTGGGTCTCAGCCTGTGCCCCTTTCTCTTTCTGGAACAGCTTCCCTCCTATAGCAGTGATGATGAAGATGACAGCGATGATACTGGTTACTATTTATTGAGCACTTATTTTATGCCAGATACTGTATGTACTAAGTGTGGAACATGCTTTTAACTCACTTAAATTTCATGCTGTGCGAGACCCCATTTTCCTGAGCTTTCTCCCTGACTGCCACCGCCCCTTGGCCACCTTCCCTGAGCCAGGGGCACACACCCATTCTGCCTTTCCCAAAGGTTGCCAATGGTGTGTCCAGTCTGCCCTGAGGACACGGATGTTTCTTAGACTCTTTCTGAGCCCATCACAGCAACTCACAGATATGGACAACAAATACCCGTTGATTAACTGCCTGATTCACATTAATTCCCTCCAAGGATATGCTCATCACATCTTACAGATAATAGAGGGCAGACACAAAAAGTTGAGGCTTCCAATGGATAAGGAGGAATGACCCACAGAGACCCATCCCTGAGAAAATAAACAACAATTAAGTGGGCACTAGCTGCAAACATCCAGCACACACATACTTTGTTCTGTATGTCATATTAAGCTCTGCTAAACTCATTTGTCTTCCACGAAGTGACTGGTTGGAGATACTTTGGAAGATTAGACAAGAAAATGATGATCCAAACAAACAGTGATTTAGTGCCCCACACATTTAGCAAATTATAGTTTACAGACACATTTCTATAAAGTCCATCTTATGTTTAAAAAACCACTAAAAAATGCAGTGCCTGTGGCTCAAAGGAGTAGGGTGTCAGCCCCATATAACAGTGGTGATGGGTTCAAACCCAGCCTCGGCCAAAAACTACAAACAAAACAAAACAAAACAAAACAAAACAAACACTAGAAAGCCCCCTGTGAGGCTGGTATCATTACCCCATTTTACAGATGAAGCAGTTCAGGCTCAGATGAGCTAAATAGCAGCTGTTGTTTACCCACTTTCCTAGAGGTAGTGCCCGTACTTGAAACTGTACATTTTCTGATACCCGAATCAACCCCCTTCCATCTCCCATCTTGCTCTTGGCTTGTGTTCACAGTAGACTGATCTCCAAGCTTCTGAAGCCCATCTTCAGCTTCCCCTTTACACACAGAAAGCAGAGTATGTCCTAGTTAGCTGTCCGGTCACAAATATTTCCACCTTTCCACTTCTACCATGATGGTTACAGAAATGAGTGAGGTCATGGCTCAGAGCATGGGCCCTGCTGCTCCCGTGGCTCCTGCTCTTTGAACATCTATGTTGGCTTGGACGTCTGCGGGCTGTCTTCCTCTCCCTATCTCCTGTCCCTTCCTGGTGGACCCTGATACCGGTTTTGGTTTACTATTCTGTGTGACCTAACCACTTTGTTCACATGTCTCTTATGGCACTGACCACAATTTGACTTCTATTACTGAGTTCTTTTTGATCATTTATTTAGCAGAGATTATTGAGCAGCTCTGCACCTTGTATTATGCAGGTGGGGGGAGGGGAGAATGCAACGTAACGGTTACATAAAAGCCATTCTTCCTCACCACATGGTTGGCTCCTGGAGGGCAGGATTAGGAACACAGGAAGCACTGTATTCCTTACAGCTGGGCCACTCAAGCAGCTGGCCTGTGAACTGCCTGCTACTGGTTTGCAACAAGGTAAGTAGCCACGCAACAGTGTAAACCAACACAGCTTCCTTCACTGAGGAAGGAAGGCTTTAAGACAGGCTTGTTTATGGGTATTCCAGCACAAACTCCTTAACTTGCTGTGTTCAACAGATGAGATACTACCAGCGGTCCACAGTCCATACTTTGAGCGTCACTCAACTATAGCACCTCTGCACACAGAATGGGCTCGGTAAAGTTTGCTGAGTTAAAAGAAATTTCTCCCAAACCCAGGGAACAACATCTCTTGGAAACCATTTATTTCTACAACCATGATGGTAGAACTGAAAAGGTAGAAATGTTTGTAGTCACACAACTGGAAGGACATATTCTGCCAATGGTTTTTGCTGCATGTTGCCAAAACCAAAAAAAAAAAAAAATGTCTACCTTCTACCAGCTTCCCCTCACATAACCAACTAACAGATCAGGTGCAAAGTGCTGGTAATTGCTTTCTCTCTTCCTACTGTGCTTTGTTTGTGCTGAGGTTCAGGCTTCCTACCAGGCCCTTGCTGCTTGGGGACGGCTGGTGAGTGTGCAACCATCTGCCCCCTGCCTTGACCACGGCCCTGCGGATGCAGGACAACGTACCAAGGTGGAAGGGACCATAAGGAGTGAGCAGATCACAGCATCCTGGAGGGGCTTCTGAGCACACTGCCAGAATCCTACAAGTTTCTTTGCAGGGCACTGTCTTTGCATTTAGTTTTATTTTCCTCACTGCAAGAAATAATTTGACTTAGCTGGAATTCTTGAAACCACAGTAACGTGGCCAATGCTTATTATGAACCAATGGATATAACTTTGATGAAGTGCGGTAGAAAAGTCCTGTGTTCTTCCTGTCTGTGTGACTGTAGGGAAGTAAGTTAAATTCTCCGAGTCCCAGTTTATGCACCAATAAGTGGAAATAATAATCGTTACAGTGTTCGTGTGACAGTCAAATGAGATAAACGAAAGAACTAACTGAAGTGTTAAAAAATGTTATCTGTTTAGAATCATTTCTATTCAAGAGATTTTTTGTTTTGGGTTAAAGAACAGAATCCTTTCTGAATTCATCTTCAGTCCCAAGTTAAATACATTTTTTACTCCAACCTCTTTTTAGTTCAGAAAAAATAAATTATAGTATGAATTTTGGATAGTGTGGATATTAGAGGGTCTGAGATTTTTCCTTATGATGCAAGCTTCAAATGTCCTGCAAGGCCCAGTTTACCTGACATGCCAGCCCATGCCAGCCCATTCCCAAATCCTCCCTTAGATATCCCTAGCTAGAAGAAATCTTTCCTTTCCCAGAACTTTTTTTTTTTTTTGAGACAGAATCTCACTTTGTTGCCCTTGGTAAAGTGTCATGGCATTATAGCTCACAGCAACTTCAAACTCTTGGGCATAAGTGATTCTCTTGCCTCATCCTCCCAAGTAGCTGGGACCACAGGTGCCCGCCACAACACCTGGCTATTTTTTAGAGACGGGGTCTCGCTCTTGCTCAAGCTGGTCTCCAGCTCCTGAGCTCAGGCAATCCATTGGCCTTGGCTTCCCAGAATGCTGGGATTATAGGTGAGCCACTGTGCCTGGCACCGCCTCCCCCTCCTCCCCCCAAACTTATTTTACCTGTTAAATTCCTATCATTTTAATTTAATGATCATTTATTTGAGCATTCTACTCAGGCCTAGGGACTGGGCTGGTTAGGACAAAAGATAACTAAAACATGGGTTCATGGTTATGAACTAGTACCTCTCATGCAAACAGGTTATTGCCACAAAGGGTGAGAAGTGCACTAACCGAGGTGACTAACAGGAAGGAGGATGACATGCAAGAGGAAGACCTCCACCCAACTGCAGCAGGCTTAGAGAAGCTTCACAGGGGCTGTGCCAGTTGGGTCTTGGAGGCTGAGTAGGAGTATACCACACAGGTGACAAAAAGGAGTTGGGAGACCAGCTTGAGCAAGACCAAAATCCTGTCTCTACTAAAAGTAGAAAAAAGGAGCCGTGGTGGTGCACGCCTGTAGTGCCAGTTACTACTCAGGAGGCTGAGGCAAGGGGGTCACTTGAACCCAGGAGTTTGAGTTTGTTGTGAACTTCAAGGATGCTACAATACTCTACTCAGGGCAACAAAGTAAAACTTGTTCTAAAAAAAAAAAAAGAAAGAAAGAAAGAAAGAAAAAAAAAAAAAAGAAAAGAAAAGAAAAGAAGGTATTCTTCACCAAGGAAACAGCACCAGCTGTGAGAAACCCTGTGCGCACCCTCGCTTCTTTGGGGACTGCCAGAATTCTGTTGTGGCGGGTACCTGTGGTCCCAGCTACTTGGGAGGATGAGGCAAGAGAATCGCTTATGCCCAAGAGTTTGAGGTTGCTGTGAGCTATAAGGGGCAGATGAAGGTGGGAGTGCAGGTGGGTGGGGAGGCCTTCTGGCAATTCTCACGTTCTGCTGGCTTAGCCCTTCTTACCCTCATCCTCACCCCCAGAGTGTAAGCTGGCTGGGGTCAGGACTCAGGGCTGATGTTGCTTCCTCAGCATCAGACAGGGTGCTCTGCACAGCAGATGCTCAAGAGACGAAGACAAGCGCACACAGAAATGCACAGTGTGAGGCCCAGACCATGTTCTCTCCCATTCTCAGAACAGTAGAAAAGGCTTCTGAAATACAGTGCTGTATCAGATGTGCAGCGGGTTATAAGTCAGCCAGCCCCTAATAGGCATCCTCACGCCTTCCTTTGGTACTTAACCCACTTTCCAGACGAAGCAGGGATGCTGCCTGCACAGGAGGGCTGGAAAGGGAGCTGTTCAGAAGGCAAGGAGGAGGGTGTGCCCAACCGGAGCTATGCCAGCCTCCCTTACAGGGGGAGGAAAGCTTGCTTTGCAGAAAGAACTTTCCAACACAGAGCTGGTGCCACAGGCCCTGCCTAAACCAGCATTCCTGGGAGTTGGAGAGAGTATTCCAGAGGCAAGGCTGTGGCTTAAAAAAAAAAATCATGTTTAATTTAAAAATTAGAAACTGGAGCAGGCTGTGAGCACAGGGGTTGATTGAAACAAAATTTAAATTCCTGTCAAGCCCATTTAAACACGGGGGCCCTTCATAGACAATTAGCTGCTCCCTGTGAATGCTGAATAAACTCAGGCCTGGTCACTGTGAGAAGAGAGGCGCCTACTGTGAGGCGCTGAAAAAAAAATTAACTAAAATCAGGCTGTATGAAATATTTAGCCTTCCAGTGTATCACAGGGGTTTGAAAGTGTAAACAAGACAAAAATCGATTCCTTGGTGCCCTCAAATCAATCCCCCAAAATGGTTAGGGCATCTGTTTCTGCTAAATTTTGTTTACATCGGCAGATTTGCCTTAATTGCAGTTGTTTATCTCTCATTGTCCCTGGGGCCCTAATCTCCCGATTACTAATACTTAACACTCATTTCACATCTAAAGCTACTTCTAATCCTCAACAGGTTTTGGGGGCTCTTAAAATTATTGAAACCACAGAGGCGGGAGACACAGCCTCTTTGTGAAAGGAACATTTTCTTATCTACTACCAGCTGGGCCCAATCATCACCAGGGATGGCTGCAACAAAGGTGCTAAAAGGCTCTTCCACAATGACTGCTGCTCCACTGGGGATTCAGAGGATAAAAAGGAGCTTTGATGGAAAAATCTGAACAAGAGGCTAAAGCAGTCCAGCCAAATAAAGTTACTGTCATAATCAAATGCTGTCAATCACTATGAAAATCCAATTAAAAATGTTTCAGCACAGCCCTCTTAAGTGGAAAAATGTACCCTATTTATACAAATTTTTGTCAACTCCACACCAATCCCACAATTAGAAAGTCCCGGTATTTATTGAATCCCTTTCCCCTCAACTATAAAAAGAGATGCAGGCCATTCAGAAGCCTTCTGAGGGAGCTAAGACACACAGAGACTATTGGTATACTATTAAGAGTTAATCGGGTTACATTTGAAAATTCCATTTTTATTTGTGTCAAGGGAACCTTTGCACAAATAAACGAATGGTACCTGTTCTCCTACATCAGAATCAGTGACCATTTATATTTAGAGAACAGAGAAACGGTAAACCAGGATACTGGAAAGAAACTAGTCCATGCTCCGGCAAATGTCTCTCGGTAGACCAAGGCCTAATGTTTAATTCTAATCTTGAAAATTAAATAGAGGACGGAAGGCCCAAATGTCTCCAATGCCTTTCTGAGTCTCCAAATAGCCAAGTGAACCTCAAATTATCTAAAGGCAGATTTGGTTCCCCCAAATAACTATGTACCCAAAAACTGTGTATGTGAAACTACAAAGCTCACTGATCCCCAAAGGTCTCTCTCAAACTGCTACAAATTAAAAAGCAAACAACCCATTAAACAAACCAGCTGGTTACAACTGTAAATAGGAGGCTTCTAATATTTTTTCCAGCCCTTGAAATTCCTGGATAGACTCGTTAATAATTGATAGGAACTGCATGTATTTATTCGTGTGTACTCTCAGGAAAACAAGTTTGCTACTTTTGATAGCAATTCCCAAATCCCAGGGACTAACATTAAGATCCTTTTATATTTCCTCCATAAATGTCTGAATGTCTCTAGTCTCTTTCAACTGAATCCATTATTCTCTGAGGAGGGGGTGGCATGCATCTGATATGCTGACAGATAAGCTGGGGGTTCCCTGTCATCAATCTAACCAGGAAAAGCTGGTCTGGCCAGGTGGTGTCCTCTAGGTCTTTGCCCTCTAATGACCTCTTGATGTGGAATTAACTGTTGGAGGTGAAGGTACATGGAAGATCACAGGTGCTGCTCATCAATCCCTGCTCAGCACTTCCTGGCTCTGCCCATACATCCAGGGTGAAATGGCTGTACCCTGGTGCCTGTTCAGATTGGTTATGCCCCTGCTATCCTGGTTTTTAAACACTTCGAATATTATCCCTGAAAACACTGCAATATCCTAGAAATTTCATTATTTTAGCATCCAATTATCTTACCCAGATTAACCACTCCTAGCGGGCAAACAAAAACATTTTATCAGGCCATGTATTCTCATACAGTCACCCCAATTTATACTGTATGCCATAATGTCCAGGGATTGCTTTTTCTTGAGTCAGTTTCTTAGCTTTCCTTTATGAATTCCTGGTGAATAAGAGACATATCTTATTTGTCTTTATCTGGTCAGTGTCCAGTACAGTTTTACTAAATTGGATTAGAGAGAACAGCACACACAACCAGTGGGGTTTTGCCTGAATGACAGCAGAAAAGGACCAACTAGGCACTGAATTATAAAATCATGATCCTCCTTCAAGGGACTTACAATCTAGTTGGAGGTGGTGGTGGTGGGGGAAGGCATTAAACCAGTGGTAGGTTTCACCTTTGGCTATTCCTTGTAATCACCTAGAGAGGTTTAAAAAATAAAGTACCTGTTCCCTGACCCAAATGCCAGAGATTCTGGGTTGGGATCCAGGCATTTTTTTTTTTCCCCCCCTTTCTTTTTAAAAAATTTCCCAGATAATTCTGATGAGCTGTCAGGGTTAAGAACCACTGTGCTACATGGAGCAACTTGCAGCTGTTAAGATGAATGTATAATTAGGTGCTGCTCCAAGTTAGACACATTATATTCTGGAAGGCTTCAGAGAACAGAGCAAGAACCAGGAAGGGAAGAGTTGGGAAAAGCTGCAAGGAGGAGGAAGGAGGTCTTAAAGGAGAAGGGGGGCCTTCTAGGTGGAGGGCACTGCCCACACAGCAGAAACCCCCAAAGCTGACCAGTGTCAGATGAGAAATTGATGTGTGACATTACACACCAAAGACCCACCTTAGCCCCTGAGAGTGACACTGAAGAGCAGCCAGAATGACCCACTTTACTGCATCCAAGATCACCAAACTCTATCTGCAGTCACTAAATGGTACATAGGCTCAATGTGACTTGAAACGAGGCAGTGGGAAGATGACAGACCAGTAAAACAGGAAAGCATCATTGCAGGAATTCATTCAAACAACTGCAATCTTAAACAGGTAAATCAACACTGTATTAAGAGATCTGACTTAACTGATGGAGGAGAAAAGTTCTTCTTTACTGGGAAATTAAAACTGTCAGATCACCATGATCAAGGAATGATAGATTTTATCTATGTTTATGTCTAGTGCTATGGCATATATATATATATGTATTTCCACACATATGTATTTATCTGCTAAAGTCTCATAAAATGATTAAGCGGTCACATCTATGCAAAAACAAAGCCTGTTTTCTGAGGTTATAATTTCTCTGTTCTTGCTGAAGTGCTAATGTGTCATCAAAAATTCAAATTAAAGCTGTCTGATTTAGTGTGATCTCAAGCATCCAGCAACTCTACTGTTGTAATTACGTGCAATTAAAAGGCCAGAATCAACTTCTTTACTAGTGTATTCCTATTTATAAGCAGACACAAACAGATGATTTTAATGGCCTTCAGAACTCGAAAAAAAAAATCATTACATGGTTAACTGGACCCTAGGTGGAACCTCTGTGCTCCTGTAATGACTTTCACCCATGAAGGAAATATTCAGTTGAAGTTACAACCCTAGCCAGGATTTCTTTCTATAAATTCTGGGTGGGGTAGCTAATGAGCTACTTCCGAATAATAACCAAAAGCAAACTGGTGTCTAAAAAAATGACTGGCCAGCTACATTATGAGTCTGGCTGGCCTTAAAGGTTCGTTTTAAAACATGCTCTATATGACATAGCCAGGGGTCCTCAAACTACGGCCCGGGGGCCACATGAGCTGGTGTGATTGTATTTGTTCCCCCCTTTTTTTTTTTTACTCTAAAATAAGATATGTACAATGTGCATAGGAATTTGTTCAAAGTTTTTTTTTTTTTTTTTTTTTTTTTTTAAACTATAGTCCTCCAATGGCCTGAGGAACAGTGAACTGGCCCCCTGTTTAAAAAGTTTGAGGACCCCTGCATAGCTAACTGTAGCACAAGTTCACAACTGCTTATTAACCATCATTAGTTTAAAAAGTTTAGATATTTGCAAGTACAGTGATTCATGAGCAGGATCCAAAGGGGGCATGGAAATGAGCCTTTCTTCATATTTGTGGGTATGGCACAAGTAACCTCTGAATAAAAATAAGCTGAAACTCATCTCTGGCACATTTTGTAGAATGTGGCGATGATGTTGAACTTTATCTGAACCCCGTGCTCCCAGAAGGCAGCAACTAGAGAGAAATGCCCTGCGAGAGGAGCACTCGCTCTCACACAGGTAAGATCCTTCCCCATCTATCCTGGTGACTTCTACAAGACTCCCTGATGACTCCACCTTTACCCGCCTCCACCAAACCTTGGCCCCTTCCTTGGAGCTGTTCCTTATTAATGAACATTCTCCCTATCGCAGTAGCCAGCATAAAATTGTCTTCTTGGTTGTTCAGTGCATTTTGTTTTTCACAGTGATTAGAAGGTTTGGATTTAATGACAGAAAAGCCATTTGGTGTAAACCCCAAGTCACAATGGAATTTGAGTGCTAGAGAAACAAAAATCTACTGCAGTGGTCACTCTGATCATTAAAGGGACTGGGCAGGTGGCGCCTGTGGCTCAAAGGAGTAGGGCGCCAGCCCAATATGCTGGAGGTGGCAGGTTCAAACCCACCCCTGGCCAAAAACTGCAAAGCAAAATAAATAAATAAATAAATAAAAAATAAAAGGACCATGCAGACGCCTGGTTTCTCATGTACCTTGATTAACTAAGAACCACCAACCAAGCAACCAATTTGAAAATGTAATTACAACCAGGTTTGGGAAAGCAGACAAGCTACCAGTGACAACTTAATTTAGAGGAGTTAAACAAGTTAACATCTTTTAGCAAGTAATTAAATGTTTAAGCAGATTTTTCTAGAGCAGTTTGGTGTTTATTAGCTCCCAAACATTACCACCTCTTGTACATAAAGCCTTCACTGAGAAATGAGATGCCTTCAAGTTTGCAGCTGCTGGGATTTCACATGAAGGAAAAAAATCCAAGAATATTATTCTGATTATAACTGACACCATAAGACCCACACCTGCTTCTTGTACTTTCAGCACCACTATTTACTTGCTTTCTATGCAAAACGTCAGATTTCAATTTCAAACTGCACCCTGTGTTTCTTTTTGGGTGCCTGGATTTAAAACCGAACGTGAGGAAATGCTAAATGAGGATGCCCTGCTCTGGAATGTACAAAGAAATGCACAAAATAACAGGCATTATTAGAACCTAAGGAGAAAACCCATGTTTTTAAACAATTACCAAAGCTGTATAGTAACAGCATAAAGACAATTTCTGCGCCAGCTCGTTTCTCTGAAATTCTCTCTGCCACTGAACAGCTACAACAGATAATAACTATTAGTAAATCAAACTCCTCTGCAATATCCAGCTGTGCCTCGTGCATTTACATACAGATAGAATGGGTATATGTTTTTAATATGTATGTGCTACGTACTTTTACCACAGCTGAAGTGCCTGCTACAAAGGAGGAGGAGAATGGGAATCGGATCAGCATGAGATAATAAAGTGGCCTAGATAAAGTATTAGCCAGCGATTGATCTCAAACCGGGATGCTGCTTCTTCTGACCTGATTACTTAGTATGCATAGATTCCATTAAATAGAGCTTAGACATGGAAAGCTTCTGGAAATACCCTAAATGCATGGAAGGATCCACAGCGCTCTGGGCCCAAATTGTAACTGTAAGGTGCCCACAGCCCACACCCTCCCTGCTGGAGTCAAGGCCCACATTCAGGAGGGGCTGAAAGGTTAAAGGGCTGCCTGACAGCTGGTGGGAAGCCCTGCCGAGTCCCACAGGGAGGGCCCTTCCCTACCCTCCTCCTGCCAAGCAAGCACCTGCCCATCCTTCCCTCATGAATGAATGCCTCCTCCCCCCTGAGCTTCTGGTCTACTTCTGAAGGCACATCTCTAAGGAACACAACGGAAAGGTAGACAGGGGGCTTAGCAATCACTTAGGGTCATGGTCTGCTTTGAAAAACTGGTGACAGCCATGAATTCCTCTTTTCAGAAAAATATGCAAATGTCCACATGCACACACAATTTTGGATGTAATTTCAGGGCTCTGACTGACTTCCTGAAGTCATAGAGCCTTGGTCAAGGGCTGCTGATCTAGTCCGCCCCCTCAGTCTTGCAGATGGAGATAATGAAGTGGAGAGGGAACAGAGAGTCCAGGGTGACATCAGGGAAGCTGCTAAATCACAGCTTGACCTAAGCTACCAAAGAACCCTGAAGATTAATTCCTTAGATGGAATTCTTTGTGGTTTACAGAAGCAAATGTTTCTAATCATACCCTTTTTATTTAAAAATTTAAACATAAACTGAATACAAAAACCACACCTGACCCCTCCTCCCATCTCAATGCTACCACTTAAGTTGCCTCTCTGTCCCTAAGTTCAAGAATCTGAGTTTTATGTTTGTGCTTCCCTCAATTTGATTACTGACATTTGGGGGAGAATTCTCTACCATCTTTGCTTTATCTTCTTTTCCCCTCCTGCTGCAGTGTTGCCAATCCTTTCTGACTGGCACAAGCTGGCCTTTTCTGACATCAGCCGGGCTGTGTAAGCAAGCCTATTACCTCCTCAGAGACTTTTCCTCAGTTTGTTGGCCCTGGGTCCCAGAGGTTGTTCTTATGATGTGCATCAGTGTGATTTAAGAGCAGGTTCTCTAATGGTGGAAGCACTGGCCAGGAGCTGGGATTACACACCTGTAATCCCAGCACTCTGGGAAGCAGAGGCAGGAGGACTACATGAGCCCAGAAGATTGTTGAGGTTACAATGAGCTATGATCGCATCACTAGTCCCAGCTGCTTGGGAGGCTGAGGCAAGAGGATTGCTTGAGCCCTTGAGTTTGAGGCTGCTGTAAGTTACCTAGGTCGACAGAGAGAAACTGTCTCAAAAAAAAAAAAAAAAAAGTTCTGATATTGGGAATTCTGGTGTATATAGTGATCTTATGGGATAAAAAGAAAAAAATCACTTGCCCAGCATGTGCATGGCTAAGGTCCAAGAGTGAGTGTGATCTGGTCCACTTATCCCACATTCTGATTTACTTAGACTGGGACTTGCTGTGTTCCCTGGTACAGTCATGGAGTTCATGTAAAATTTCACAAATGGTGAATCTCTAACTTTTAGTATTTCTACCCAACTCCACCTCTGCTTTTCTTCCTTTGATTTTTGGAAAATGGAGGCCCACAGGGAAACCTCAACAATCCTGCAGCCCTCACATCTGATGCAGCCCAAGCTTATGCAGTGCATGTTGGTACCCTGCTGGCTGGAGTTACTATGTTTAGGACATAAACTACTCTTTTCACAAAAGGCATAGGCCCCTACCCACAGTGACAAATGGGCTCTACAGTTCATGCATTCTAGAGGAGGCTCTTGCCTTCCAGATGGGAGCACCATCCAATAGGTTGTAGGCGGAGAGGGAAAAGGAAAAATTAAAGCCATTAATATGCTGGAAGGAATAAAGAGAATGGTTCCTTAAGATTGGGTCCCTAGGATGTGACTCGGGTTCCTCAGACAAGGGAAAACCCACTTTCTTTCCCATCTGCTACTGGGCTCAACCTTTTGGCCAAAGGCTGGCAGGGTTCAATCCCCTGACCACAGCAGCTCCACGCACAGTCCAATGTTTCCTGCGTCCTCACTGAGCCCTTACCAAATCAGCGGGGCCTCACTGGTGCTATGCCTCTGGGAATACATTCATTTAAAACCAAACAGTGAGTAGTACTAGAAATAATGTTAAATTAAGTATGGAATGGTACTTCCTGTGACATTTTTCATTGTATTTTATTGATTTATTGTTATATATTAATTACAAATGAGGGACAGGACACACCAGGGTGTACAGTTGTAAAGAGATATATCTAAATACATATCCTCCCACCATACAAACACACAGAGACATCCACTTGCTTCTGACGCATTGAAAGCATACACCCTTTAGCCTTGTCTCTATGACTTGCCACTTGCAGTGGTGTTCCTTACCAACACATACATCCACATACATTTGTGAGTGCATGTACAATGTACAGATGTTTTATTTGTAAGTGGTCAACTCATCGCAGCATTGAAACATGCATTTACAAACAAGTATATGTTTTATGAAACCCTATTCCTTTGTTTTAATAGCTGAGCTATCCAGCCATAGCATAATAATGCATAAGGTAAATGGGTCTCCATCTCTAGAACCTGTTCCAAGTTTTCTCAAGTGTAACTAACTGCAAGAATCTCCCAACCATCAAAGAGTAAAAAAAAAAAAAAACCCACCAAACCCAGTTTACTCTAGACATGAAACCTGTATAGTTATAAACTGCAGAGGTTTTAGGAGTGACTTTAACTGGAAACTACCCTGAAAACGGAGACTTCGCTTCAGGGGAACACAAAGGAGAGAAGTGCCTTCCTGAAAAGAACTCAAGATGCAAAAAGCAAACTTACTGTTACTTTATATTTGGGGATGAAATCTGTATTATGCAGAAGTTTGGGTGCTTAGAGTGTTTGTTAGGCACTGCAATAGATGAAATCCTCTGAACTGATATCTGTAAAATGCATATTATTTAAAGAGGTGAAAAACTGGTAGAAATTTGCTCTGACTGTAGTAATCTAAAGGCAGAGAATGGTACGCAAAACATTAGAAAGAGTAGACTATAATCATTATTTACTAATGCTCGATTGTAACATTATTCTAACAGCTTGTGCACTGTCAAATAAACAATCTGCACTAAATAAATGACCATTTGGGAATTGTTAGGGAGCATCTCTACTCCTCTCCTTGCTTGACTAAAAACTGTCATTTGCAATCAAAGAAAACTGCCTTGGAGCTGAGAACAGAGGATTAGCAGCCTTGTAGTTGTCTCTTTCTGAGGAGAGACCAAAGCTTCACATTCACTTGATCTTTTGCAGCCAGTTTAATTTCATTCTATGTGAATCTGGGAGGAGTCCATGCAGCATTCAGAAATTTCCTATAGGACTGCACTAAAAACTTCATATGCTATTATCTGTTACCAACCCTCTGGATGCTGAAAGGCTGTAATAGCAAATAAGGATAAAGAGTGACCTGCATTAAGTTTGTAACCCTTGAGTGAGGGAAATGAAAAGAGTTCTGCACTAAATTTCAAAAAAGTGGTCGTTTTTTAAGAACTTTAGACTATCATCTGAGGGTATAAGCTTCAAAAGCACCTTTTCAAATAAAATAATGTTAACTTTCCAGTGACTGTGGCTGTTTTAAATTTCATTCTTATATTTTAAAAGACACATTAAACATAAATATGTAACACAAGAATTCTAATGTGACTAAAAAAATTTACTTACCATCAATTCCTCAGGTGCTGGCCTTTCTTTGGGCTGCTTTCGCATGCTGTAATAGAGGAGGAAAAACCTCATATTATCCCTATCACTTGTAAATTTACACTATGATTCCCACCATTCAATATTTCTCCTGGAATGTGAATGTTTTCAAAATTCATCATGTTCAATTCTTGGGCAAAGTACTCCTTTTCTTTTATTTTTGCCCAATTAATCAGATTTCTGGGGACCTTAAGAATCAGAAATACGAAGGTTTTTTTAAATTTCTCCCTTTGCAATACAGATAAAAGAATAAATTTAAACATATTCTAATTTTACTTTTAAAAAGATTGTGAAAAAAGCAGCAATATTCTCTTCCTGACTTATCAATTTATTTCATACTTCAATTTAGGAAATATACTTCCTTTTTGGTAACTGGGTAAGACGGTAAAAAAGGAAACTTGACTATCAAGTTATATGAGAATGTGTCTCATTCTTTCACTGTCACTCTGAATGACAAGTAGTATGTAAAAGAGGTCAGAATCTAGATAATGCTACAAAATTACAAATGGGCAACTGTACATTATATAGACTTGCATTTGTTTTGGCTACAATGCACGTTGATAATTCATTAAACAGCTGTATGTAGCACAGCTAAGTTTGTTTAAGCTGCTTAAAGAAACACGATCCTCATGCAAAATATTTTTTATCTTCCACACAACAGGTATAATTAGTAGTTGTAGAATGTACTTAGCTATGTGATAAAGCACCTATACTTGGGACTGAGGTAACTGTGAATAGCTGCCTATGATGGCTGTATTTGTTTTAAACTGAGGAGTGTCTTGTGGGATGAAGTCATGAAAAGAGACTGCTGCTTCTATCACTTAGAAAATCACACAGATGCTCTTTCTTTACAGAAGGCATCCTCTAAAAAACAAGAAGAAAACCCTTCGTATAATCTCTGCATTTGCTGATAGTACTTTTTTTTTTTAATAGAGAGATTTAACGATCATTTGGTAAATAAGATCCGTAGTTATGAACCATTAATGACATGGAGGACATTTGCCTTCCCCATAAATAACCATATGCACCTCTCAAATACTCCATCCATTAGCAAGTAATTCAAGCTGTCTCGCCAATGGAGTTCCTAACAGTCCTAATCTGACATTCCAAAGTAGCTGTATCTCTTGGGAAAACAAGGCTGTTACTCACTTATCATTTCTGTTTTGGCTTGACATCTGTGGAAATTTCAACACAGGTTATCTCCTACTGTCTCTATAAAACGTTTTAATAACAGCTGATTACTTTTTTGGACAAGAGGGAGGTAGAGCCTTAACTACTTTTGTCCCTGCTGCCCAGACCAGCTCCACCCCCAAGGTTGGTTTCAGACCACACGGCCAGAGGTAAGTGCTATGATCTAGTCACAAAGGCAACAGCTCTGAAGTGGGTGCCGCTCAAACCAGGCCTCCAGGCTGCATAGGAACTGTAGGTTTGTTTTACAATCTTCGCATTTAAAAATGAGGCATTGCCTTGATATGCTACCAAGTGTTCTTAGGAATTCCGTGTAAAAGAAATGAAGAGAGATTACTATATATTTCTGGATAATGATTCAAACATCATCAATGAGCTTCAAAATAGCTCAGGATTCCAGTGTTAAATTAATATGTATGCTTTTTTCCAACATGCATGCTTTGGAAATAAAATGTTTTCAAAGTAAAAAAAAACAGAATATTATGTAAAAAACAGAATATATTTTAAATAAACAGAAAGTGTTAATAAAATTTTTAAAATCAGGGGAAAATTTTTTCCTCACATATTTTTTCTATGGAATGTAAACTGTATGAGACATTTTTTATTAAGAGGTAACACATCACACTTAGTCAAAAAGGTGATAAAGCTTGACATTTATATTAAGGAATATTTCTCGGTCTCACTTCGGAATAATCATCAGATGGATAATGGGGGAGGGCGAGGGGACAGCATCAACCATTTTGGTTTAGCAAGAACTCCTGACGGCACCACTTCGCACGCCACAGGAAGGGTTTCTTGGGGCAGGATCTGCCTATTTGCTTTCCACCAGTAGTGGACGTGACTCTGAAGGAATGAAGAAATGAGGATTTTGAAGGAAGGAAAAAGAGGGGTGCAATAGTTATGAAGGAGTTCAGGTTGGGTCTAGCTTGCTTTGAGGACAGTCTTTCCTATGCTCCCAATTTCCTCCTCTCTCCTCTCCTCTCTCTATGCTGGGGTGATGGAGAGGGCAGGGGAACAAGTGGGTCTCCCAAGGCCACGTGAGTCCTTCAGGACAGGGGATGGGGGCATGGTGGTGAAAGAGGTAATAAAAGAAAGAGAGTTCTGCTGTGAGGCAAAAGGCAGAAGGGCGGAAAAGAACCCTTGGCAGAAAAATGTTTATTTCCTTAGGTAGAAAATGATTAGGCATTGCCTAGACTCGAGGACATCAGTGGTTCCTCTTAATTTTTTAAGGGTTAACGTAGGCCTAATGGAACTGTTTTCACAGTTTCTCCAACATCAAAATTCATATGAATGGGACCCCAGAATTATGTTTAAAATATAACCAACAAGTTATTTACTGACGATCTAATGTATTAATAAACTACGCTGCTTCCACTAAGTGACAGACAGTTTTATGGGTAACTTGAGGTTACATTAATAAAAATAAGCCTCATATCTCTGTTCAACAGGGACTATAAAATTGTATATTTCTTTAAAAAAAAAATTTGGTAACAGTATCTGTGCTCAAAGAAGTAGCATGATTCTCAGCAGTTTATTAAAACAGGAAAAAGCCTCTGAAGTACGTTTATGACCTTTTGTGTAAATAACATTTACATAATTTAAACAATTTCTTCAGCTTTGCTACCCCATCTGCCCAAGGCCCTGAAGTCCCTCCTGTCTCCAAAAGGAAGCAGGGAGAGCCATAAGGTCTCATGGAGCCGCAGAGTTAATGGCATGTATCATTTACATTGAGGGCATGGCATGTTTGCAAACAGGCTCACCACTGAGTGATGAAATGTACAAATGGCTCGGAGAACTCTCCAACTGGAAGGACGGGCGAATCCTGGGATGGAGGAAAAACAAGTCACCAAAAGTCACAACAATTCCTTTTTTTTCTTCCTTTATAGCCCACCCCTACCCCACAGCCACAAAGGAACAGTGTAAAGATGAATACAATAACAATAAGGCCTCATCCGATTAAAAAGACTGTCTCTACTTTCTTCCACACATTTAGGTAAAAATGCCAAATTTAAAGCCACAGACATTTTACAATGGTGAGAAACATGAGAGCAGAGAGGGAGGGGAGGTGAAAAAAGGACAATGATAGCCACAGGGTAGGAAAGAAGGTAGAGAAAGTGTAAATGAGAAATTAATGATTATTTAAGTAACACACAAATGGTCTTGTAATTAACAAAGAGCTGTGAAATTATTCTTGTGTTGACCTTTGTTTCTTTTACTGGATTTGCTATTTATTTACACTTTTCTTTTTATTTACATTTATTTGTATATTCAGTTGCTCTTAACTGCTTGTTCCTAATGAAATCATTTGGGTCAGATTTTTTTCTTTTTCTTTTTCTTTTTTTTTTTTTAAACTTTAACAGAAAAGCTTTTATGGGGGAAGCTGTTTCCTGAAAAGGAATTTCAGCTTATTTGTCAGTCTAGGCAAACTCCACATATGAGAAAGCCAATAATGAAGGGACACAATGAAAAACTCCCAAACAAAACTGGGGTGGAGGTGGGAGTCACTCAGCATCAAACCACCACCACCACCAAACACAGGCAGCAAACCCATTATCGTTTGCAAAGGAAGGCTTTAAGAATTTAGGAGTTTCTCCAAGAATGACAGAGCGCCACTGTGTTTATAGTGTAACAGCTCAGGATGTAATGAAATTACACTGCAGAGTACTTTAACAGTCATCTCATTAGACCTACAGTTGGAACAAGAGAGCCACATAAAGTAGGCAGCTGCAAATGACTCCGTCCTCATCTACTCTCATTTGCTATTAAAAATACCTTTCGGCGGCTTTTTTTCTCCCTGACATCCCTACACAAAGTGCCCTGCAAAGTATGATACATGCACCTATTTAAATTAACAAAGGAATGACTTATTTTAATCTCACTGTGCTTTGGAGTGCTTTGGCCATTTGGATGAGCAATATATCATTACATACAACCTTCCAGCGCTGCAGGCAAGAAACTCAGAACATGCAGCATTTGGTGGGAGCCAAACAATTTCTCTAGCACACAACTGTGTCAAATGCATGCATGTATTCATTATTGAGAACGAGAGGAAATAGCTTTGATGTAGTGGAAAAAAGAAGATGATAAAAGCACCTCTGCAATATGTGTGTCATTATTGATGGTGGCAGATAGATACAATTGCACAGCCTCCTATGTGATTAGTAAATATACATATAATTGCTGTGGCCAATTATCAGAAAAATGAGATCGGTAATTACAAGACAGAAAATTAACTAGAACTCTTATTAAGGCTTTGTTTCCAATTCAAACAATTGGAAACTGCTGGAAAATACAACTAAATCAAAAGAAACTAAGGCGGTCAAAGCAGTCAAAACAAAACAAAAACAAAAAACCCAAAGAGCTTAAAAGAAAAGGAATATGAACATTATATTTCTTGGCTTTTACACATCTCTCTTCTTTGAATTTACTCTCATCCAGAAGAGGGAAAGGTTAGTAATTCTAAACTTAAAATTCTCATCAGTAGAGAGAGGCTTCCAAGAGCTTTGGAAAACAAAGGAAAATGGGAGTGAAATAAAATCTTGCCACGTTCAAAGGATGACGTGGAAGCATTACATAGCGAGGATGTGGAAAACAGAAAGGGGGCCCATGAAACAGTCCACTCAAAAGAAACAAGGCACAAAATAACATGACAAAGCCTCAATAAAGGTATTATAAAACGGTCACAGAAGTCCCATAGGTTTGAAGAGCAAAAATAAACCATGATATCAATTGCAGCCTCAGCTTGTTTTTAGGAAACCCATATCACCAAGCTGGCAAGATTCTACAAGTCCCAGTGCAAGAAATGGTATTTTATTGCCTCAAAAATCATTAGTAAAAAGATAGTTCAGAGTCTGAGATGCTAAAATTATGAACTCTGATCAGTAAAGAAGCTTCTCTAAGTCATCCTTTTTTTGGAGGGTATAATACTACAAGTGTCTGAGTAATTATTGCTTTAAAATGCAGTATTTAGAAAAATAAAAGCCTACTGTCTTAATGTGGCTGAATATTTACCAAGATGGTTAAAGTTCCTGACTGGTTTTCTATACAGATCTGGTATAAAATATGATGCTAATGTGGGTTTCATTTCAAAGTATGATACCAAGAGTAAATTAATGAATTACAGACTAGGCAGTTGATGAAGATGTCATTTTAACATGGATGAGAAAACGAGGAAATGTGACATCTTGCATGGGTAGTTAATTTTATTTAAGACCTGATGTTGTAGCCTGTTAAATTCCTCATATTATAAAACTAAGGAACACTGGGTGGTACCCATGAATAATTTATTTCACTTCTGAAAATGCCAGCCCAAGTTGACTTTGCAGAACCAAGAGAGTGGATTCTCATCTCAGGGGTGCCTGGAAAGAATCACTCATCAAAGATGGGGGCGGGGATACTAATCTCACACGCGTAATGCCAGATATTTATTTTTATTTTAAAATCCATGTCTCTTGCATACCTCATGAGAGAATTTTCTGAGATGCAGAAGACTGACTAGAAAAGGGAGCGGCTGGGATGCCAGAAGTAAACCCTTGGGCTGAGAAGGCCTCTAAGAGCTTTCAACTCCACCCACGTACACAGGCGGTTGACACTCCAAAGGAAAGCAAATGAATAAACCTGAGGGTATTCACTGCACAAAAGGATTAACGTATACCTTTCTCTTTTTAAAGCAAATAAAATTAGAAGTTGGTTTAGATCAGGACATGAAGGACCTCCAAGAACCTGCCTATTCTGGTACCCTATTCAAATCTGTATGTGGGGGGTGCACAGTAAATTGCACTCCAGTTTCACTGTAGCTCACAGGAAGGGAAAGCATCCAGACACCGTGAGGTTAGAGGGGGAATGAGAACAATCCCAAAGGGGTCAGTGACTAATAAAATAGTCACTGCTATTTATCAAAAATATCCTTTGTGAAATATTGTTTTGGCAAGATGGAGAAATACATTCCAAAAAATATAAATACAAATTGAAGAAGCAGTTTGGATAATAACTCTGGATACTGGCGGAAACCAATCCTAAAACGTTAATAAAAGCCACTCTCTTTAAGACCTTGGGTGCCACACTTCATCTTAAGGGCTTATTTTGGGATGCTTTTCTGTTGAATTTTTATGCACAGAGATGTGGAGCAAAAACAGTGGACACAACCTTAACCAAAAGCCTTAACCCGAGATGCTAGTCCCAAATCAACTTTAGAGTCCCGCTGAAGGGACACAAGCTGGATCTTGTTATCGAGCAGGCAACTGTTATATAAAAACAGCTGTCATAAACCATTTCCGTAAGCAATTCTGGTCATCAAGAAGGACGGTCTCCAAGCCCCAGAGGTTTCAGTAACTACCTGGTCAGCCCCTTTTGCTAAACAACTGGAGCACAAGCACGTGGCATGCTAGAGAACAGTGAAGGACAATGGGAAAAAGTTTGAGTGATGCCTTTGCCTCGTGAATAATGAACAGTTCAAGAAGGTCAACCCATTACAACTGAAACTGTTTAATTATTAATTATGCACAATCTATGAGCAAAAGGACAAGTTCAGAATGTTTAATGTATGCCAACTTCGACTGGACTCTCTCTGGGTATTTTGTTATTAGCGCTTGTCAGCAAGGTACTCAGGCATAAAAAAAGGCAAGCAGCAGAAAATCTGAGAGAGAGAGAGAGAGAGAGGGAGAGAGAGAGAGAGAGAGAGAGAGAGAATGTGTGTTTGTGTGTACCTACACACTCAAAGAGGTGGATGATGGGAGAAGGCAGAGGGGGGTCCGATACCAGCCGCAGCTGCTGCTGGTTCACTTGCACACTATGTTTGCCATAAGTATACTTTGTGACCTTGACCAGGTAAGTTGGATACTTCAAAAACAGAATATATAAATTTAAAAAAAAAAAAAAAAAGCTTTTGAAATGACTTACTAGGCAGGAGATCATTATTTTTAAAGAGATATCGTTTTTTGAAACCATGATGTTTCTTGACTTTAAAAGGAACCATGTCATTGCTATTTATACTACTGCTCCCCCCCCCCTCCCCACAAGTATATGTAAAACTGGCTTAAGGTCAGTGGTTTGAATCTTGTAACAGTGTCAATTTCCTGGTGGTGACACTGTACATACTTATGAAAGGTCACTACTGGAAGAACCTGAGTGAAGGGTACACAGGGTCTCTATGAATTATTTATTCATTTATTTTTTCAGAGACGGGATCTCTGTCATCCAGGTTGAGTGCAATGGTGTGATCATAATTCATTGCAACCTTGAACTCCTGGGCTCAAGCAATCCTTCTGCCTCAGTCTCCAGAGTGTGTGCCTCTGCACCCAGCTAATTTCTTTGCAGAGACAGGGTCTTGTTGTTGCCCAGGGTGGTCTCTAATTCCTGGCCTCACACGATCCTCCAAACCTGGGGTTCTGACAGTGCTGAGATTACAGGCGTGAGCCACTGCATCTGGCTTGCCTGTACTACTTCTTACAACTGCATGTGAATCTAAAAATAAACAGGTAAGAGACTATTTTTGAACACTTTGAGGAGGCCCAGATTCTTAGCAGAACTCTGCTTTATGTAAGGGAGAAGCCTAGCATAAGTAACTAACTGGGAAAAAGGACTTCATTTTGCCTTAAATTCATAACTAAAGCTGACAATGGAACCTGACATTAATGTGGTGGTTGATTCAGACACTGACAGGGCATAAACATAAGATGCTGTCTGTCTATGATATGATCATTCATGATTAATTTATTTGCTCATTCATTCAACAATTTTCTTGAGTACCTATCATGTCAAAGACAATAAGCCTGGCACTGTGAGACAGCTGATACTTTGAGGATATGAATCCTCAAAAGAATTTCTGTATTGTTCAAAGGATAAGATGTGCACCCTCTAATTAACAGCCCTGCGAGATGGAGAAAATGGCCTGAGCACCAAAACTAGGCACTCAGGCCAAATGGGAGCACAGAGGGTGTGATCCCATTTGGCTGGTAGATAGGAATTCACAAAGAAGAGTGGTGGAGAGTAAAGTAGTCTGTGGGGTGTGAGATACCGTCTTTATTCTGCTCTTCTACTTTTGTCCTTCCTCACTCCTGGAAGGCACTTAGGGGTGGGGGAGCTTGAAAGTATAGTCTGTGTTGTTTCCTTCTCTTTGTGCAAAACAGACATTCCTGTATTGGCAGTAAAGTAAGTATTGGCAGTAAAACATAAGGACGACAAGGCCAGGCACGGTGGCTCACACCTGTAATGCTAGTACTCTGGGAGACTGAGCTGGGTAGATTGCTTGAGCTCAGGAGTTTGAGACCAGCTTGAGCAAGACTGAGACTCCGTCTCTATTAAAAATAGAAACAAAACTATTTTGTTTTGTGGTGGTGCACAGCTGTAGTTCCAGTTACTTGGGAGGCTAAGGAAGAAACTCAAGAGTTTGAGGTTGCTGTGAGGTATGATGTCACAGCATTTCATCCAGGGTGACAGAGTGAGACTGTCTTAAACAAACAAACAAACACAAGGAAGACAGAATAACTGCCAGAAGTGACAAATTACATGTGTGGCCATTTTGGTGTGAACTGGTGGTGAACTTAAAAATTTCAAAGTGTTGGCTATACTGGTTACTTCTAAGGTTAGGTGTGCTACAATGTGATTAAACCAGCATGGCGAATAAAATAAAGTATCACAAGCCTTCTAACTTTTAAAATAGCTCATTTCTAGACTTAACTGGTGTTATCAAGCCAACATGTGGCTAACATCAGAGAGTTACCTGGAATCTGACCACTACTGAGTCATGCTTCACATTTTAAAAGTAATTTTTTTTTTTTTTTTTTTTTTTTTTAGAGACAGATTCTCACTTTGCTGTCCTTAGTAGAGTGCTGTGGCATCACAGCTCACAGCAACCTCCAGCTCTTTGGCTTAGGTGATTCTCTTGCCTCAGCCTCCGGAGTAGCTGGGACTACAGGTGCCTGCCACAATGTCTTGCTATTTTTGTTGTTGTTGTTGCAGTTTGGCCAGGGCCGGGTTTGAACCCATCACCCTCGGTATATGGGGCCGGCGCCCTACTTACTGAGCCACAGGTGCCGCACAAAAGTAATCTTTCAATTCCAGTCTGATGTTCCATTGGCCTGGCTCAACAATTTCTAGTCCTAGCACTGGTGTTCACGCTAACTGGCACGTCTATGTTAGATCACCCCACTTGTACCCCCCAGTGCTGGGACCAAAAGGTCATTTGTAATTCCAGTGGCTTCCTGTCAGGCTGAACAGCATTTTGCCTGTCAGACCCTAAATTGGTTTTTGATCCTCCACTGTTCACTGCCTTAAAGTAGCATCTTTGTGAGACAACTGCCAGTTGTCCACAGAACAAATCAACACTTGCCTGGGAAAAAAAACCCTAGTTTGTTGGGGGGTGGGAGGGGGAGAAAAGAAAAATCCAAAAAGCAAAAAGAAAAACTGGATCCTCACCTTTAAGGATCTCTACAGAAGCTAATCTAGAAACCAAAATCTATCTGTTCAAAGTGCAATCCAATGGTAGATGCTGGACGATTAGCTAAATTTTAACATATTAAAGGTCCTCAGTGTTCCTAGCTACACATTTCTGCTGAAACAAACTGTGTGTGTGGCGGGGGGTGGGGGGGAGCAGTCACATGTTATCAGAGGAAGAAAGGTGGGAATTAGATGGATAGGCACTCCTTCCTGGTCAGAGGAGTCCACTCTGTTAATAATGTGAATAGACCATAATTACATAGCAGATTTGTACAAATTCAAGACCATAATTACATAGCAGATTTGTACAAATTCAATCAATCCTTGTTAAAAGCAATGAGTTATTTAAAAATGTGACTA
Source organism: Loris lydekkerianus (assembly GCA_963574355.1). Classification (NCBI taxonomy): domain Eukaryota; kingdom Metazoa; phylum Chordata; class Mammalia; order Primates; family Lorisidae; genus Loris; species Loris lydekkerianus. The sequence continues at coordinate 36,412 of CAUYPK010108936.1, forward strand.
CTCCATGAGCAAACACTCAGTATTTTGACTCTAAATAAGTGTATTTTTGAGTCCAGATGAAATGGACTGGGATGTAACAAGGGGGGGCGCCAGGGTGCAAGTGAGGCTTTGAATTTAGGAAGGCCTGCAAATGATGTCATCAGAAAAGAAAGCCTCTGACCCCCCCCCACAGCTAGAGACCAGAGAGCTTGCCTTTTACTCATCTCACTCCATATCAGCCTTGAGCAGAGAAAGTGAAAGATGATTCAATTTCTATACTGGGTCACCCCCTGCTCTGGGTTGCCAGAAGTGACAAATTACATGTGTGGGCATTTTGGTGTGAAGTTCTGTCCACTGGGTCTGGGCTGACAGTAGCAGCTCATTTAACTTGTCTCAGATGGGCCTGCAACCAGGGGCTAAAGGCCTGAATTTTCACCATAGACACATCCACCCTACCCATAAACCCTGTAATCAAGAGAACCAGCTGTTAGCCAAGTGAACATCACTACCAGATGGCTTATAAAAAACACAAAATATAAATGAACAGGTCTAAAGGAATCTGTCTCTTGGTAATTGAAATTTGAGATTATAGAGATTTTTCCTATTTTCTTTTTCTCCTATATGTGTTTTAGAAGTTCCTCAGTAATGGGATAAAAGAGATGAGGAATGATCTTTGTCATTAATGTAAAAATGAACTCTTCACTAAGTATTATTCTTTGGTTTCACTAAAAAATTTACATTTACTTAGAGATTTTTTTAAACTTGTGACATAGACCTTAGTATTTTTATAAAATTCATTGAAAACAGGTGGAGAACTGGACAATAGATTAATCTTTTAAACTGTGTTTGTAATTGCTTCCTTTCCAAAGCCAATGAACATCTTTTTTCTCTTTTTATTTTAGGTCTCTTGTTGGTCATAAGCTACAGGGCACAGCATTATTCAGAGGTCCCTATATGAACGGAGCACACATACTTGCACGCTAACAGCCCCACACACACCTGCCTCTGCAGGGGCTTATGCAGAGCAGCAAAAACGTACGTGTCTCATACCAAAGGGATTTCAGTTACAAAAGTTAAACCAGTTATTGTCCTTTTCTTCTGTAGCCTCCCAGTGAATTTCTACTGCTTTTTCATAAAACACTACTGCAAATAATCAAGCATGACCACTGGCATCCACAAGATTGAGTTTTAGGAAGCATTAAATGAGCTCACCCTCATGGGAAGTCTCCAGCTCAGGCTGGTCTAAAGGTAATTATTCAGCAATTCCTACCTGTGGTTTTACCTTGTTGCTATATAGTGTTTGAATTTCATACACTGGTAAGGTCAAGTTTTTTCCTCAGGAAAAAGTCCAGATACACATGTTTGATCCAGGACCTAAATTACAACGTTAATATACACAGAGGCATTTTGCTAGGTTCTATGTGCAGAAATGCTGATTAAAAGCAGCCTTAGATTAAAGGTGGGGCATAAACTACATTGAACAAAAACAAAAGAGAAAAATCTAGGAGAGAAAAATAACCCTGAATAGATGCCTAATGAAAGGAATGATTCCTTTTCTCACAGATACGGAGTTAACATTGAAACAACTGAACCACACCTCCACACCATTCAGGCGCTAGAATCTGGCAGGTCTGTGTCCTGAAAAATCAACAAGCCATAACACTATCAAGCCAGGCTCTTAAGAATTCACTGTAAATCCAATGTCCATATCACTACACTGTATGTCCTCCTGAATGTTCACTCAGCTGTTAGTTAAAATAATTATAGCCATTTGCCACCTGCACCACAAGCCATGGATAAGGGGAAAAACAGAACTTCCAGTGGCTCCATGGGATATGGGTATTGGTGGCATTTGCTTATTCATTTGTAAACAAATGCAAAGGCTGAGAATTAGATGCGAAATTGTGCTATACTTGGTTCCATGAAATAAATGATGAAGAAGAAAAGAGAATTTAAAGATGGCTAAAGGGGATACTGTCCAAGTTTAAAATTAGTTAAAATGAGAGGAACAAAGAGAGAGAGAAAGGGAGGGAGAAAGGGAGAGAAAATGAAAAAAATAGAACTACATACTGTGAAATGAACAAGTTCAGTTAGAATGTTTATCAGGATTTGGAAAATCATAATGCCATCTGCTACTCTGGACCTCAGAACATCAGGGATCTCATGGGCCCAGCCGCTTCCATTTCCAGGAGGAAGGAAGGAACTTATACTCCCTGGAATCCTGCCTCTATTCTGAAATGGAGGCGACACCCCAGCCGACCAGTTTGGAATATCTTTTGAGAACATTTGCACGGCTCGCATACACATTTTCCCTGGTTTAGAGAAAATTAACGGCAGGCAAAATGATTACAGCAACTCGGCAGTGTTGCAGAGCAGTGTCCCAGCCCGAGCTGCTGGGTAACTGACCCTGGCATCCAACTTAGGCTCAGGGTGTGTAGGTCCCATCACAGTGGATTAAACGAGCATTGTCCTGCGGCTGGGTAAGACTTCACAATAGAGCAACACATGTTAAATGACAGCAGCCAAAACTGGCCCCACCAGGCAACTGGCCATTCATAGAACGCTATTCACAGGCCTCCACCACCAAGAAATTAATTCATTAATAATACATCAGGCTTCATGGGCAAGTCAAAGGAAACAACACCAAGCTACTTGTTCAATGACTGCCTAAAGATGCAGAATTTTTCTTGGTTAAAAAAATTCCCACAAATATAATTGACTTACTAAAATTAAAATCATGGGGAAGTTTATGTTAATATTTTGGTTAGTAACAAAGAATGGAGAAAGTCTATCAAATGAATTCACTTAGTGCCACTAGGAAACGATAAAAATACAGATTTTTCAAAAATAACTAAAAACCTGATTTTATATAACTGTGTGCTTAAAAATTAATTCTTCCTACTTCAAGTGCCTTTGTAGATCCTTCAGACTATTAGAAAACAATTTCCTTTAACTTCTTTCTTTGGTAATATTTTTAAAAATCAATTCTTTCTTACTCCTCCCTCCCAACAACTCGTAAATATGAATTAAATATAATTATAAATGAACAGAACATTAACTTTTGGATTACTGTTGTGTTTTTGGTAGAATGTTAATGCCATTTCTCAAGAAATAGTTATTACCAATAGAAAAAGTAATTACTAAAGGAATCCTGGCCTTAATGCTAACCTATTTTCAATCTTCAAATCAGTCAAACTGTATTAATTTAAACACCCTGGACTTTTCAAAGGAGGTATTAGATTTCTAAAGATTGGCTTACATAAAAGAGGAATATCGGTTTTCAGGATCCCCATTATGTGTTCCCAACACTATGAAACAGGTCTAGTTAACAATATTCCTAGAGGACAGAACTATTGTATGTATTCACTTGTATTAACTTACGGTGTTTCTAATGCCTCAGTCATTAATTAATACAAGTTGCAGACGCCATGAAATCCCACATTATAAAAACCCGTTTGCCGGAGTGGTTAGAGTGCTAGTCACTGTAGCCAGGAACTCTGGGCCTCTGGGGTTGTCAGAGAGCTCAGGCCAGCAGGTCTTGTCTCCCTCTAAACCACCTGCAGTTACGTGCTGTAAAGGAACAGGCCATCCTTGGGATGTTGGGAGCAGGATAGATGGGGGCTATTCCTTTTACTTCTTGTTAACTTTCAAAGCCAGAGTTATGGCAAAGTTCCTCAGACAAAAGATGAATGAATAGTATTCCCTCTGGAGTTAGTTAACCCCACTTTTTGAATTCTAGGAAGATATTATTAGGCAGTTATTCTTAACATCACTAACCCCCCCCCGAATATTCATAACCTAGCAGCTTCTTAGTCACTGTTAACCTTTCCAGTATGAGGGATTCTACATGAATGACTTTTTTAAGATAAGAAAGGTTTAGGACCCAAACCTTTTGAATTTTATTTTTTAATTTTTTTTTTATTAAATCATAAACACATAGATCATGTATACATTAATGCATTTATAGGGTACAATGTGCTGATTTCATATAGAATTAGGATCACTTACATCACACTGGTTAATATATACCTTGTCTCATTTACTTATTGTGTTAAGACATTCACACTCTATATTTAATAGAACTGACATGTACCCTTGCATTATGCACCATAGGTGTGATCCAACCATTCATCCTTCCTCAATATGACCTCTCCTCTCCCCTCCCATCCCTTCCTTCTCCCTCCTTCATCCTGGGCAACCTTTTGTATTTTAATAGAAATCTTTCTAAAGAATCAGGCTCTTCCCTGCTGACCTGAACAGAGTATGCAGAACAGAATTCAATTAATACTTGCAGACCCAGAGGCATCTGCATAGACACCAAAACTGAGCTGCAATCTATACACCTAAGCCCTTTTAGCACATCTGTAGTGCTAAGGGGTTTTCTTTCAAGTCTTCAAAAAATGTTCAAATGCCAAAATGATCAGCTTCAAAAATGTTCAAGTCTTCAAATGTTCAAAATGTTCAAGTCTTCAAAAAATGTTCAAATGTCAAAATGTTCAGCTCTGCCATCACTTTTTGCTTCCATCAAGTTAATTATAAAATAGTGGCAGGAGTCCTATCCTTTGACTGTCACTCAGTTTCCTTGTCTGTAAAATGGAGTGCTGTGGGAAGGCAATGTAACATGGGGAAGTGTGTAAACCACAGAAGTTAAGGCTGGACTTCTGAATTTTGTAAAGAACCATACTGATTAGCTCCGTGCCTCTTCATCATGTACTCTCAATTACTTTCTGGATTTGTATTTCTAAGGTCTTGAAAAACCAGGTCTTGAAATGTGTGCATAAGTATCATTTGATGAATATTTACAAGAGCTTACTTAGTAGTACTAGAAAGATAGAAATGAAAAGTCTAGGAACTTAGACCCTAGTTGTTATACTCTTATAATTGGATCTGGAACAGGAATTAATAGGGTTCTGGATATCCTCTTCCCCTGAACATGTCTCTCTTTCTGGGTCTACCAGCTCAGTGAGGGACTACCATGTGCCTGACTGTCTTAGCCCTCAGCTTTATCACTGAACCCTGCCTGACCACACTCCCCTTTGTCCAGTTACTCACCTGGATGCAGTTCAAACATACAGACTAAGGCTGTACTGATGAAAGTCCTAGCAATTTCTGATCAGAACTATAGTTTCCTAACTGTTGTTTCTGATTCATCCTTCATAATCCTCTCAGAGTGACTTTTCTAAACATCAATCTGGTTATGTTGATTTCTTGCTTAAAACTCTTTCATTCCCTCCTCCCTACAAACGTTCCAAGCACGGGTTATAAAGATCCTTCAAAACGTGGCCCATGCCTCATCTCATCACACCTTTCCAACACCACAGGCACACTGGACTGCCTACAGGGGCCTGTCCTCTGCAGAGCCTCCTGGGGAGCCCCCATCTCAGTCATGAGTTCTCCCCACTGTTTCACCAGCACCTTCCCCACACTTTTATTACAGAATTTATATGGCTATAAACATCATTAAATACTGTATCGTAAATAACCTGTTTATGTGAGCGGTTAAAATGATAGTCACCATGGTCCTCTGAGAGCTCAAGCCGTCAAGCCTCATACCACTTGTACTACCTACAACTTCCTGATCTATTTATATGTGACTGTTTACTTGTCTGCCTTTTTGATACAATGTCAGCTCTTTAATGGTGGCAACTGCATCCCATTCATTCTCAATCCCCAGTACCTAGCTTTGGGATTAATACGAGTTTACAGAATGATTGGGCTATAATCAGTGGTTCTCACACCATAATCTATGAAACCCTGAGGACATTTATGCAAGAAAAGGGGTGGAGAGGTAAGCCCCTGGCCCTCTGACCAAAGTAAAGCAGCTCCCTGTTTATCTATTTTATAGGATAAGGATTTTTAGCCACATAATGGGGTTAAGTGCTTTAAAAAAATGAGTAAAAATCAACTGTTGTTATCAATGGGAAGATACAATCTGATCTGCAAATGCCTTTTAGAAATACAATTTTTATGCATATCAAAACTACAATGAGAAGTTTGGCACCTATAGCTTAGTGGTTAGGGCACTGGCCACATATACCAGAGGTGGGGTTAGAACCTGGCCAGGGCCTGCAAAACAATGACAACTACAACAAAAAAATAGCCGGGCATTGTGGTGGGTTCCTGTATTCCCAGCTACTCGGGAGGCTGAGGCAAGAGAATCGCTTAAGCCCAAGAGTTGGAGGTTGCTGTGAGCTGTGACGCCACAGGACTCTACCTAGGTAACATAGTAAGACTCTGTCTCAAAAAAAAAAAAAAAAAAAAAAAAAAATCCCAATGAGGCTAGAGTAGAGGCTCCAGTCTGTAATAGCAGCACTTTGGGGGAGGCTAAGGCAGAAGGATTGGTTGAGGCTAGGAGTTTGAGACCCAGTCTCTGCAGATTAAAAAAAAAAAAAAATACGAAAAACAGCAATAATATATCACCTCACATCTGTTAGGATGGCTATCATCAAAAAGGTCAAGAGAGGACCAGGTGCAAGAGAGGACCAGCGGCTCACGCATGTAATCCTAGCACTCTGGGGGACTGAAGTGGGTAGATATCTTGAGCTGAGGAGTTCAAGAGCAGCTTGAGAAAGAGTGAGACCCCATCGTAGCCAGGTTTTGTGGAGAGCGCCTGTAGTTCCAGTTTCTCAGGAGGCTGAGACAAGAGGATCATCTGAGCACAAGAGTTTGAGGTTGCTGTGAGCTATGATTCCACGGTGTTTCTGTCTACCAAGAGCAACAAAGTGAGATTCTGTCTCAGAAAAAAAGGTCAAGAGATACCAAGTGTTGGTGAGGATGTGGAGCAAAGGGAACCCTTATACACTGTGGGAATGCAATTTCGTACAGCTATTATGGAAAATAGTATGGAGGAGGAGGTTCCTCAAAAACTAAAAATAGCTAGGTGCAGTGGCTCACTGTAATCCTAGCACTCTGTGAGGCTGAGGCAGGAAGATTGCTTGAGCTCAGCAGTTCAAGATCATCCTGAGTAAGAGCAAGACCTTGTCTTGATGAAAAACAGAAAAAAAAAAAACACCAAAAAAACTAGCCAGGTGTTGTGGTGGGTGCATATAGTCCTACCTACTTGGGAGGCTGAGGCAAGGAGATCTCTTCAGCCCAGGAGTTTGAGCTTGCTGTGAACCATGATGCCAGGGCACTTTACCCAGGGAGAAAGAGTGAGACTCTGTCTCAAAAAGAAAAAAAACATCAAAAACAGAATGACCATATGATCCCACTTTTGGGTATACATCCAAAAGAAATAAAATCACTATTCTAAAGAGCTATTTGCACTACCATGTTCATTGTGGCATTATTCACAACAGCCAATACAACCTCAGTGTCTGTCAGTGAATGAATGGACAGAGAAAATGTGGTATATACATACAGTGGGGCATTATTCAGCCTTAAAAAGAGAAATCTGCAACAACATGGATGAACCTGAAGGATATTATGTAACTGAAATGAGCCAAATACAGAAAGACAAAAACTGTATGACCTCCCTTGTACATGGAATCTAAGATAGTTGAACTCATAAAAACAGAGTAGAAAAGCAGTTACCAGGGGCCTGCGGGAAATGGAGAAATGTTGGTCAAAGTATAAACTTACTTTTATAAGATAAATATATTCTGGAAGCTTAATATATAGTATGGTGGCTACAGTTAATAATACTGTATTGTATCTTTAAATTTTGTGAAGAGTATTAGTAAGTGTTCTTACCATACATGCACACAAAAAACATAACTGTGTGAGATGGATATATTAGCTTGATTAAGGCAATCTTTTCACAGTGTATATGTACATCAAAACATCACATTATATATCTTAAACATATATAATTTCTATTTGTTAATCATACCTCAATAAAGCTAGAGGAAAAATACAACTTTTACATTCCACAAGGTATGTTTGCACACAAAACAAGGTAAAGACAATCTTACTTTGTCTCTTTATAAAGTATGTATAAATGTGTGTGTGTGTGTGTGTGTGTGTGTGTGTATATATATATATTTTTTTTATTTTTTATTTTTTTGAGACAGTTTCACTTTGTTGCCCTTGGTAGAGTGCTGTGGTGTCATGGCCCACAGCAACCTCAAACTCCTGGGCTCAAGCTATTCTCTTGCATCCTCGTTCCTAGTAGCTGGGACTACGGGCGCCTGCCACAAGAGATGGGGTCTCACTCTGGCTCAGGCTGGTCTTGAACTCCTGAGCTCAAGCAATCCACTCACCTCAGCCTCCCAGAGTGCTGGGATTGTAGGCATGAGCCACCGTGCCTAGCCTTCTTTCTGTTCTTGATCAAAGAAAGGAGAATGGGGGTTGGGAGGGAAAAAGAGGAGAGGGAGAGACTGTTGCCATATAGGGGAAGACTCCTTCATTCAGGGGCAGGTGGTTTACCCTAGAATTCATTTAGGATGTGTACGAAGCCCAAAACACACAGTGCCCCTTATGAGATGACTTTGACAATGTCAGGGCTCCAGGCCAATAGATGGGTAGGGACACAGTAAGGCACACAGCTCTAAGAAGACCTTTGTGCCCCTGTCTGGGGGAGATGCTGGCTTTCCCCATCCAAGTTGTAGCTAGCAAAAGGAGATCAATGGGAATGCCAGAGCGAGGATGGGGGGGAGGATGGTGGGAAGAGGACGGCCAGGCCAGTGAAGCGATGGGCAAGAAGATGAGGAACCTGGTCTGGGGCTTCAGTGAAGAGGAGGACTAAAGTGGATTTGTTTAAGATGGGAACAGATTTTCTTGGCCAATTCCTGCCCCTAATTTAATAGCCCATTATCACAAAATCCCACTATAAAAGTCTATGTCTTCTGCAAATTCATATGACTCTACTTAAAACTTAATGGAGACAGAAGAGAGCCAATGATGTTTACTTATCTGCCTGGCTGGTATACACATATAGTTACAAGTCATCCTAAAAACAGTCGCCACAAATGGGGACAATCCTTTACTTCATAAACACTTGAATTCACCAGAAGGCTCACTTGGACTCTTCCCTTAGATGTGATTCTCCTGATGTTTTCTAGAAATGCCAGCATACATGTCCACTGCTAGGAGGAGGCAGTGTTTGATGCTAGGCCCAGCATGGCAGTTCAGTGAAGATGGAGAGTATTCACAAAGCTAGACGTGTCTCACTTTGGGGGTCAGGCAGCTAACGTATGTATCTGTTCTAGAAGAGGGGAACAGGTAGACAAAAGGGGACATGAAAACTGAGGACTGGGAAAGGGGGGAGAAAAATGAGGGAAGAGTCTGCTTTATATACAAACTACATTATTAAAAACCTTCTAAGTTAATAAAAATCTTCTAAGTTTTTCTTTTACCTTCATTTCTCTTAGCATCTCATCTCTACAGAATTATCTCAGAAAAAATAACACACTGGGGCAATGCCTGGGGCTCAGGGTAGTGGGTTCAAGCCCGGCCCTGGCCAAACTGCAACAAAAACATAGCCAGGCGTTGTGGTGGGCACCTGTGGTCCCAGCTACTCAGGAGGCTGAGGCAAGAGAATCATCTAAGCCCAAGAGCTGGAGGTTGCTGTGAGCTGTGGCACGACAGCACTCTACTGAGGGTGACAAAGTGAAACTGTCTCAAAAAAAAAAAATAATAATAATAAAAACAAAAAAACAAAACAAAAAACATTCGGGCAGTGCCCATGGCTCAAAGGAGTAGGGTGCCGGTCCCATATGCCAGTGGTGACGGGTTGAAACCCAGCCCCGGCCAAAAAAAAAAAAAAAAAGAAAGAAAAAATAACACAGACAACATGTCAAACATTCCAGGGAGCTCCCCTGAGCACAGAGTCACATTTAAGCTTCCTAGGACAGCATCTGAGACTCCACATATATTTTTCTACCCTCACATTTTGTCTTCAAAGTTGCCCCCTACTTCAACACTGATGGCTGTCTTCCTCCCTCTGCAAGAATGATCTTCTTGCCCTTTTCACTTAGTGAAAGCTCAAGTATTCCAAGGCCCATCTCGAACATCATCTCTCCGAAGCTGTCACCTCTTCCAACCTTTCATACCTTTGTTTATATGACTTTATTATACCTTTTATCATATTGAATCAAATTTAGTTGGTAAGCTTATCTCCTGCTAGTTCATGAATTCATGTAGCATAGGGAGTTATTTCAGCACCTTGCGGGGATCATGGCCAGAGCAGGAGCTCAGTAAGTGTTCCTTAAAGTAGGCAAAATACAGATTTTTCTAGCAGGGCTAGTTGTGATTTAAGTTTGTCTTTTCTACTGAGGCCTATCCTATCCAGCTGAAAAAGACCTCTGTTCTAAAAACACAAAAGCTTAGAATAAAGTCCATCAAACAGAAGCTCATTTATGCTTTTTCTTGTTTGACCTTTTAAAATTTAATTCACATAAAATAAAATTCACCTTTTTAAAGTACACAACTAGTTCTAAAACATTTCCACTACCCTAAAAAGAAACACTACCTGTAACAGTCATTCCCACTCCCTCTCTCCTCAAGTCTCTGGCAATCACTGAGTAACCTATGTCTGCCTCTATGGAATTCCCATTCTGGACATTCATATAAATGTAAATTTCATATACTATGTGCCTTCTGTGCCTGATTCCTCAGCCAGTGTTTTCTAGGCACATCCATGTTACACCATTTATCAGTACTTTATTCCTATGTATGGTTGATTAATATTCTGGTGTGCAGATATAACCCATTTTTTAAAATTCATCAACTGATGAACTTTGGGGTTGCTTCTACTTTTTGGCTATTACAAATAATGCTGCTATGAGCACTTACCTATATGTTTTTATGTTGACATATATTCTCATTTCTCTTGGACATATACCTAGGAATGGAATTGGGTCATAGGGTAATCCTAAATTCAATTTTTTGATGAACTATCCAACTGTATTCCATAGCAAATGTACCACTTCACAATGCTACCAGCAATTTCTCCACATTCCTGTCAACACTTAGTATTTTCTGTTGTTTTGATTTTAGCCATCCTAGTGGATATGAAATCAGCTCTTGCTGTGGTTTTGTTTACATTTCCCTAATGAATGATGTTGAGCATATTTTCATGTGCTTGTCGGGCATCTGCATACCTCCTTTGATTAAAAGTCTATTCAAATCATTTGCCCATTATATTTTTTTCTTTTGCCCATTTTAAAATTAATTACTTGTCTTTTTATTTATCATTGAATTGTAATAGTTCTTTACATATTCTGGAAACTACTCTTATCAGATACATGATTTGTAAATACTTTCCTTTTCTGTGGGTTGTCTTTTCACAATTTTGATTGTGTCCTTTGACCCAGAAAGGTTTTTTTTTTTTTTTTTTTTTTTTGAGACAGTCTCACTATGTCTCTCTCAGTAGAGTGCTGTAGCGTCACAGCTCACAGCAAACTCTAACTCTTGGGCTCAAGCGATTCTCTTGCCTCAGCCTCCCAAGTAGCTGGGATTACAGGTGTCGGCCACAACGCCTGGCTATTTTTTGTTGCAGTTGTCATTGCTGTCCAGCTGGCCTGGTCTGGATTCAAACCTGCCACCCTCAGTGTATGTGGCTAGCATCATAACCACTGTGCTATAGGTGCCGAGCCAACCCACGGAGGTTTTTAGTTTTGATGAAGCCCACTTTTTTTTTCTTGCTTATGCTTGTGACATCATGTCTACGAAACTATGGCCTAATCAAAAGTCATGAAGATTTACAACTATGCTTTCTTTGAAAAATTTTCATAGTTTTTGCTCTAAAACTTAAGTCTCTGATCCATTTTGAGTTAATTTCTGTGTACAATGCAAGGTAGAGATCTAAATTCATTCTTTTGCATAGGGATGAGTGGTCCTAGCAGCATTTGTTTAAAAAACTATTCTATTGCCAAGAAATGGTCTTGGCATCATGGTCAGAAAACAAATGACTGTGAATATATAGGACTCTGAATTCTATTCCATATGTCTATCCATATGCCACTATCACACTATCTTGAATATCGTAATTTCACAGTAAGTTTTTGAAATCAGGAAGTATGACCTTCTAGCCTCAAGGAAGCCTCCTGCCTTGGTCTTCCAAAGTGTTGGGATTATAGGTATGAACCATTGAGCCAGGCCGATGCTTTATTATTTACTTTTTGGCAGTTTTTTTTTTTGCCAGGGCTGGGTTTGAACCTGCCACCTCCGGCATATGGGGCTGGGGCCCTACTCCTTTGAGCCACAGGTGCCGCCCCATGACACTCTATTTTAGAAAGAAATTTCCCCTGCCAAAATGACGATCCTTTCAAAGGGCCTTGGTGATTCTGTCATTATTACCATTCACTTTGAATTATCAATATATAGAAACACAATGACTTTTGGGTGTTGATCCTATATCCCAAAACTTTGCTGAACTTATTAGTTTTAGTAGTTTGGGGGAATTTTCTCTATATATGTCACGTAATATAACATCACCTAATCGACAAATATAGTTTCACTTCTTCCTCTTTAAGCTGCATATCTTTTCTTTTTCTTGATCAAATGCCTTGCAGAGAGCCTCCAGTACAATGCTGTACATATAAGTGGCAAAAGTGGACATCCTTGTCTTTTCCTGATCTTTGAGGGAAAGTTTTAGTCTTTTACCAATAAGTATAGTAGTAGCTATAAGTTTTGGAAGATGTCCCTTATCAGGTTATGGAAGTTCCCTTCTATTCCAAGCTTGTTGAGTGTTTAAAGGGTGTGTTTGGATTTAAAATTCAAATGCTTTCATGTGTCTGTTAAGTTTTTTTGTCCTGCTCCTATGGCCCCATACACCGAGAGTGGCGGGTTGGAACCCAGCTCCAGCCAAACTGCAACAAAAAAAAAAAAAAAAAAAAAAAGAGTTTTTTGCCCTTTAATTTACTAATATGGTTTATAACACTGATTGATTTTCATCTGTTGGACCAACCTTGCAACCTGGGTTAAAATCCACTTGGTCATGATGTGTAATTCTTTTTATATACTGCTAGATTTTACTTACTGAATTTTCTTAATGATTTCTGCATCTATATTAATAAGAAACAAATATATTTATTTTTATATCATTGTATATTATAATAATATATTATATTAAAAATAAATATGTATATTTCTTTTAATTTAAATTTAATTTTTTTGGAGACAGAGTTTCACTCTGTTGTCCCAGGCTAGACTACCATGGCAGGAGAGCTCACAGCAACCTCAAACTACTGGGTTTAGGCCATCTTCCTGCCTTAGCCTCCTGAGTAGCTGGACTACAAGTGCTCACCACCATGCCTGGCTGGTTTTACTATTTTTAGTAGATACAGGGGTCTCCCTCTTGCTCAAGTGGTCTTGAACTCCTGAGCTCAAGCAAGCCACAGTCTTAAGTGCTAGGATTACAGGCTTGAGCCACCTCACTTGGTCATATCAGGGATATTGGTCTGTAATTTTTCTTTTGTGTGAAGTCTTTATCTGGCTTTGGTACTCCATCCTCCTAGAAGAAATCAGGAAGTGTTCTCCCCTTTTCTCTTTCTTTTTCTTTTTGAGACAGAGTCTTACTTTGTCATCCTTTGTAGAGTGCCATGGTGTCTTAGCTCACAGCAACCTCAAACTCTTCAGTTCAAGTGATCCTCTTGTCCGAGCCTCCCAAGTAGCTGGGACTATAGGTGCCCGCCACAATGCCCGGCTATTTTTCAGAGATGGGGTCTTGGTCTGGCTCAGGCTTGTCTCGAACCTGTGAGCTCAGGCAATCCACCCACCTTGACCTCCGAAGTGCTGGATTATAGGCATGAGCCACTGAGCCCGGCCCTTTTTCTCTTTTTGGAAGAGTTTTAATTCTCCTTTAAATATCTGGTAGACTTCACCAGTAAACCTATATAATGCTGAGCTTTCCTTTAGGGGAAGTTTTTTTTTTTTTAATCCTCTCACTTGTGGGTAGGGGCAGTGGTTCACCCCTATAATATTAGCACTCTGAGAGGCTGAGGCAGGAGGACCGCAGGAGTTTGAGACCACCTGAGCAAAAGTGAGATACTATCTCTACTACAAACGGAAAAACTTAGCCAGGTGTTGCAGAAGTCTACAGGCAGGAGGATCGCTTGAACCCAGGAGTTTAAGGCTGATGTGAGCTAGGCTGATGCCATGGTACTCTAGCCTAGTGTGAAAGAAGGAGACTATGTCTCAGAAAATAAACAAACAACAAAACAAATAAACCCCTCCTTATTTGTTATAAGTTTACTGAGATTCTGTATTTCTTCTCAACTTGGCATCAGCAGTTTCTATGTTCCTAAAAATTTGTCTAGGTTGTCTAATTTATTGACATACCCTCGCCCATGCTATTCTTTTACAATCCCTTTTATTTCTCTAAGGTCTGTAGTAACATGTCCTCTTTCACTCCTGATTTTAGCCCCTCTATACTCCAAGAGTAGCTAAAGGTTTGTCGATTTTTGTTGATCTTCTCAAAGAACCAACTTTTGGTTTCATTTAGTTAGCATTTTCTTCTTCTTCTTATTTTTTAGACAGAATTCCACTCTATCGCTCTGGATAGAGTGCTATGGCATCAGCGCTCACAGCAACCTTAACCTCTTGGGCTCAAGAGATCCTCTTCCCTTAGTCCTAAGTAGTTGGGACTACAGGCACGTACCACAATGCCTGGATAGTTTTTGTTTTTTAAGTAGAGATGGAGTCTCACTCTTACTCAGGCTGTTCTCAAACTCCTGAGCTCAGGAAATCTGCCTGCCTCAGCCTCCCAGAGTGCTAGGATTACAGGTGTGACCGACTGCGCCCGGTCTCAGCTAACATCTTTTTTTTTTTAAAGACAGAGTCTCACCATGTCACCCTGGGTACAGTGCGGGAGTGTAACAGTTTACAGCAACCTCAAACTCCTGGGCTTAAGAAATTCTCTTGCCTCAGACTCCCAAGTAGCCGGGAGGTGCCCATCACAGTGCCTGGCTATTTTTTTGGTTGTAAGTTGTCATTGTTGTTTGGCAGGCCCAGGCTGGATTTGAACCTGCCAGCTCTTGTGTTTGTGGCTGGTGCCCTTGCCACTGAGTTACAGGTGTCCAGACCTCAGCTAACATCTTAAACAATCAAGCCCACTGTTCATCTACACACCTGGCCAAACTGTAGGCTATTACTGACCACTAAATGTTTGTGTTTATATTTCAGAAGATTTCAGTATTTCATGAAACTTGTAGTTCTTACTAAGAAAGTAGCTTCTGCATAAAAGCTACTTATGATCAGGTATAATGCATGGCTTAAATGAATTCACTTTTTATGGATACGATAAATAAATAAACAAAATTATAAATCTAAGATTTGTTAATTGCCCTGCTGAGCTCCTACAGATGCCAGATGAGAATTTTTAGCTATAATATGCTTGCAATATATATAAACTCAGAATAATAACCCATTTTTCTGGTTGTCATATTTTAGACAATCTGAACATTCTGAAACACATCTGTGAACTCAAAAATGATTCACAAGATAGTTTCAAGCCCTTCTGCCTGACATTTACATTTTTCCTTTCTTAACCCAGGACACTCCCACTTATTTTTAAGACTGAGCTTAAATGTTACCGCCCCTGAGGAGCCTTCTCCAAATCAACCCTCAGTCCTAAAGGAACAAACCCTCTCTCATCTCTACATCCTATAGTTTTCATCCCACATTGAACCATAACTATTCATTTCTGTGTTTATCTCTTTTCTGAGGTTATGGACTATCCAGAGGCAGGCTCAAGGGCAAGATCCCTACTTCAGTTTTTCCAGTTCTTAGCACCTCAATCTGCTGACAGGCCCAACTATCTGGCTCTAGCCAGCTCGGCATCTGGTGATCCAGATATCACAGCTGTACTTCCACTTGCCACAACACTAGTATGGCCAGTCCTTTGTTGTTAACTAACTGGGAAGCCCAGGCACTGGGGGAGCTTTAAGTGGCTATGTGGCCTCCTGAGTCCCAGCATGAGTGCTGGCCCAGTATGTGGGACTGTGCTTCTACCCTTCAACCCTCACAGACCCTGCCAGAAGCCAAGTCCCCTCTATGAGTGGAGCCTATCCTGACCATGGGATGCTCAACTCAGGCTCCCAGATGGTAGGTAATGAGTGAATGAACACATTCATTCGTCCATTTCACTTCATTAAAGAGGTGTGTAAACCTCTGTCTCCCCTTTCAGATGAATCTGTTTGACCTTGAGTCAACTTACCACTTGAGTATCTGATTTCATTTGGTACTTTTTAGAGAGGGTCACTATCAGGAGTGCACAGACTGAAGACAGATGGTCAGATTGCTGGAGCAAAAGGTAGTCACTGACCAGAGTGAGGAGTGCCCATAGAGAACAGAGGCAATCACAGGAGAGGATACAGGAAATACGCCTACCAAGTGGTACAGCTGTGTAGGGCTATTTAGCTTGGCGGCAAATGGCTCTATACATTTCAAGAGGCCTATGAGTATCACTGAATGTCCAGACCAACGACTCTGGCAAAATGGTTTGTAAAATTCAGTAAAAGAACAAGGTAAGGCCCACACAATTTTTTACAGCCCCAGAGGGCATCAATACATCAAAGTTTAAGTTCAGTACAGAACCTAAGTCATTGAGAAAAGTTTAAGTGACATTTATCATACTCTTTTCAAGAGGCCACCAAGAACAAATAAATTTCAGAAATAATTTCTTTCTAAAAATGTAAAATTTCTCATACATGTCAAAGCATAAAGTCATAAATTTCAGTTATTAAGACAATAGGGGCCAGCTTATTCCCCAAAGACATCTGATGGCTAAGGCATCAGGTACGTGCAGACACACATCACTTACAATGAACCATAGCACTTTACACCATAGGTACTCAGAGACTTGGGGAGGACTTGATTACAGAAGGTCCTAAGGTAGTTAAGTTCTATTGATAGAACAACTCTGAGATACCAGATAATATCTTTAAGATATCACTTGCACCTGAGTTAGCTGGCTGTAAGCCAGATAAACTCCACACATCAAAATTAAATTGGATTGCCCAGATTTCTGATTGGAGCCCAGTTCTCCTGTTACCTTGGCTACCATTCCAGTTCTTGATCTTCGGTCCACATTTCATGGTCATGATTTTTATTATTATTATTTTTTTAATTATTATAATTTTGTCTATGATGCATTTACAGGGTTCAGGGTACTGCTTTGATATATAATGTGAAATGCTTACATTGAACTTAGAAACACATCCATCAATCCATCACAATTATACTCATTTCTTAATAGTTTTGAAATGTACCATTGCAAGATGCAAATTAGATGGTCCTCCCCAAATACCCTCTCTCCTCCGACATTCCCCCTCCCCTCCTGTCTCTCTCCTCTTCCTTTCTACTTTCTGGACTATAGTTATGTTTGGCCATTCGTATGAGTGTGTAGGTGATTATATATTGATTTCATAGTAGTATTGAGTACATGATTCTTATTCTTTTGTTTAGCTTTTGGTGTCTTCTTGTTGGACATTTGGTGGCTAACTCTAGTTTGTCCCATGATTCTATCTCCTGACTCCCCAGGCTGGCTCTCACATTCACCTCTGGACACTCTAGGACTGGCGCCTGCCCACGTTTGTCATGTTTTACTACTTCTTCACTCTTTACCAGGCCATAACATGAGGTTAAGCCGAATGCACATAATAAAATATGTTATCCTGGGCTTGGCTACAGCTATTCTGTTCATGACTCCAAACATACACACCTTGTTTGAATTAAGCCTCTCTTGGTGATAGTGCATTTTGGTCTGACTTTTTGCTAACAGAAAATGGTACATGCTAGCATCAGATATCCATTTCACAAGAGAGTAAATCCCATACCCAAGAAGTAAAGTGGCTCAAATCTGGGCTGGATCTATTCACTGATAAATAGAAACCCTCAAGTCAGATGAAAATGGAGATAGAGAGTGAATTGCCCTGAAGGACCTCAAAGGGCAGACTTGGTCTTAAAAAGCCACTACAGAAGGAGTTCTCAAACTTTAATGTGCAGAGAATTACCTGGGAAGCTAGCAGATCCTAGGCACAACCCTTAGTGAGTCGAACTCAGTCGAAGATGACGTGGACCAAGAAACCTACATTTTAACAAGAGCCTTAGGCAATTCTGATGCAGTTCATCCTTGGGCCGTTCTATGAGCAACCCTGCATCACAGCAACAAGAAATATGACAAACACATGGGACGAGCACATAGGACTCCCTAGTCCTTTCCTTCTTAGATGCTATGACGTTCCTTGTTTCAGGCAGGTCATCTTGTCAATCCTTTTCTAATACTCTTATTTCAGAGTATCAGTTCAGTGCCAAGATCAACTTAGTTTTAGTTAAGACAATGCCAATTTCCCAAGCTTCCATGGAATGTGGTTTTAGAGTAAATGGGGACAGGTGTCTAAGTAATACTTTTCTCTTCACTAAGGAAGAAATGCTACAAAGAAAAGCATTACACTTAAATCAGACATTATTGTCCTTCACAGAACATTTCCCCCTACACAGAACATTTCCCTACAATAATTTCAAGTGTCTCATAATTTTGCCTAAATTAAACAAATAAAATATTTTAAATTTAATAGCAATCACTGCTATTTTAAACAAGGAATGAAAGTATCTATTCGATCCAGAAAACTTCACATTATCTTTCCAGCAACATACATATTACTGGTGAGAAATACCTGTACCTGAATGTTCGGCTGCCCAGGAGCGTGGCAGACCGAGAACAGTGGAGCCCAGGAAACACAGCGGGCTGTGCACTTAACTGCCTAGGCCAAGTTTCCCTGGGCACTTCCCCAAGCAAAACTGGAAGGGGACTTCATGAAAACTGGTTTAATTAGAAGGATTCTGATGGGGATAGGATGCTTTTGGAATCTAAGATGACAGAAGATATTGATGAGCTCTTAGATCCAGGAAGCCTGTCTGATATTTGAGATAATGGAACCTCCATTTGTTTCAGGACGATGCCTTCATTTTTACACCAACATGGTTTATGGCTTGCAGGGGATATATGGACTGACAAGGCAACCATTAAGGATGTTAGAGCCCCATTCTTACTATTATTGTGATATCAGTGCATGTTTGTTTTTTTCCTAGGAGGATCTTTATTTTTTTCTCCCAAATCTCATAACTAGTTATACAGATGTTTAATTGAGAGGAATAATTATGAATTACGATTTGTTTTTTCTTTCAAACTTTCCTATCTGAGTCATTTATCGCCTTCGCTAATTACACGTGTTTTAAATATAAAATTAAAGTTTAAAAAATAAACATTGCTAGTAGGCAAGCCTAAGCTCAGAGAGGCACAATTTTTTAAAAATGTTAATGTTTTCTTGAGAGCCTTGTGTATGACAGACTAATGTTAATTTATGAAGGGGAAAAAGGAATTTCAAGTCAGAATAAGAAGTAGAAAAAGTTGGCTGAGAAGAAAATACAGGTGGATCTGCCTTGCTCCGAGAAGGCAAAGGGAAAGTGAAATGTGACAGATAAGGATAATTAGAGGTAAGATGACTTCAAATGTGAGAATACTAGCTTCTAGTTACTTGAATCCTAGAATATGTAAGAGGTCAGGGGCATATTCTGAGGAAAGTTTCTATTTAGGAAATTAAAGCCGAACTTTTGACTTAGAGCTTTCAAACCCTTTTATCACCTGGTATGCTTTGGGTAAATAAAGCAAGAAAGGCAAATTTATCCAGCTATGTTTGCTGTTTAACTCTGACCCTAGCCTACTGAATGACTTTAAATATCTGTTATGGAAAAAAAGATACCATTTTAATTTCTGGCTCCATCCCCATCTGGCCAGGGAGAGTATCAATTAATATTACTGTGTCTAGTCTTTAGGGCCTCTGATACCCCTGAGGAAAGGCCTGTGGGACAGTCTGCTTTTGCAGGGTTTCTCCCCTAGAATCAGAAGAGCGGGATTCAGGACAAGGCCAGTCCGCGTAACATAGCTCAGAGCTATACAACACAACTTGCTCCAAGGATGTTGGGCATTGTGCTTCATTAGGAAACAAAATATAAGCTTTCCACACCATTAGGAATGACTTTAGGAGTGAAAGCACATAAGACGATGCCTCACCTCATCAACAATGCACTGCAGAAGCTGGAGAGGCTGCAACGGGAAAGAAGAGAGGAAAAAGTATTAGCCTCTATGCAATATCTTCACAGTGGAGTGGAAAGAAAAAATCATTAATGCAATAAAATATAGCAAGATTAATCAACAACAGCAAACTCTTATAAAAACATTGATGCTCAGGATGTTCTATTATTTCTAATGGTACCTAATCTAATACAAGCAGTTAAAGTTTGCATTTTCTTCAAAATGCAATTTGCTAAGTTTAAAACAAGGCATTCAAGCATGCAAAGGAAGCAGCCATCAGGAAAAAGAAAAGTGAATTTTTTTCTGAACTCATAAAGCTTACCATTAAAGATCCCTGGTTTTTCTGAATCTGAAAAAAGGCAATATGTAATTAGCATGTCATAATCAAAATGACTCACTTGGACACATTATGATCACTGAGAGAAAATTATTGCATTGCTGGTGGCAATTTGTGGGCATGTGTTAACACAATTTACATAATGAAAATACACAAATGTTAATAGCTCGCTTCTCATTTATAGGCGAAAGTCAGCAGAATGTTAATTTCACACAACACTTTTTAGTACCCTCCAGGTTGTATTAGAATAGGGAGAAAAACCATAATCCATTTCAAAAGGCTGTTTACGATTCAGATATAAATAATGTTTTATATTGCTAGATTGTGAACACTGGGCTTAATGTTGCAATCATTGCTAATGTTATGAAGCTCACTCTGTTTAAATTAAAAACCGATTTATTTAAAATTGAAATTAAATCATAGTCAGAAATTAGAATTTTGGATTCCTGCCAGTGTCTGCTCACAATCCCCTATTTTGTGAAGAAAACTTTAATTATGTGGTTGAAGTATTTGTCTCTAACTTAGGAGTGAGGTAAAGACTCCATCTTTTCCAAAGTTCTTTCAGCCTCTTTCCAGGCAGCAATGGTCTCTGGGAAAATCAAATTCATGCAAGTTTTACACTGCTTCTCAGGGAATAAAAACAGATTCCAATAAGAGCGACTGTTCCTGATCAACATTCCGAAGGCAGGCTGCTCACATATCAGTGTTAAACTGATAAACCGTATCTCTCAGAAAGTTACTAAAATATGACACAAAATTAATAAAATATCCACTTAGTCATTAAAGTATTAAACACTTCAATGCCTTACCATCCAGCAAAAGAAATGCCTCCAGTCATTACAAATTCAATGAAAATGGGAGTCCCAGGTACTAAATTTTCTAAGAGGGAAATTTTCAGGAACCAAATACCACTATTGATGAGGCAATTGTCTTCTGGGATAAATGAGTTCCAACCAGCTGGTAAAATATAGGGAAATAGTAGTAGTCCCTTACGTTTTTAATGGTATTTTAAAAAGTTATTTCCATACACACTCATTTGATGGGCACAACCACCCTGAGGTTGGCAAGGATGATCATGTCTATTCTATGAGGGGAAAACTGAGTCTGCCAGAGGACAGGGTGCAGGTCCAAGGCCTCAGGGCCAGGATGTCGTGGTGCCGGGGCTTCTCCGGTGCTCTTTCCCTCCAACATCTGTATTATACTTATCTACAATTATCACATTATTTAAAAACAAATGGATTGACTTGGTGCCTGAGGCTCAAGCGGCTAAGGCACCAGCCACATACACCTGAGCTGTTGCGTTCGAATCCAGCCTGAACCCACCGAACAATAATGGCTGAACCCACCGAACAATAATGGCTGCAACCATTCTGGCAGGTGCCTGTAGTCCCAGCTACTTGGGAGGTGGAGGCAGGAGAACTGCTTGAGCCCAGGAGTTGGAGGTTGCTGTGAGCTGTGATGCCATGGGACTCTACCCAGGGATACAGCTTGAGGCTCTGTCTCAAAAAACACAAAAACACACACAAAAAAATGGATTTGCATGCATTTAAACTTGGCATGGTATAAATGATAAAGGCATCAATTTTGACACCTTGGTTGCTCTCCAATAGACTGGGAGCTTCTTAAGGGCAGCAGCAATGCTTATGCATTTCATCCATGTGCCTGATCAGCAGACCCTTCCAACTAGCGTTTGGGTGATTTATTTATTTATTTATTTATTTATTTATTTATTTATTTATTTATTTTTCAAGACAAAGTCTCACTTTGTTGGCCTGGGTAGAGGGCCATGGTATCATAGCTCACAGCAACTTCAAAGTCTTGGCTTAAGCGATTCTCTTGCCTAAGCCTCCCAAGCAGCTGGGACTACAGGCACCCACCACAATGCCCAGATATTTTTTTATTTTTATTTTTAGAGACGAGGTCTCAAACTCCTGAGCTCAGGCAATCCACCAGCCTTGGCCTCCCAGAGTGCTAGGATTATAGGCGTGAGCCGCCGTGCCTGGCCTGCGCTTGGGTATTTTAAAAAGTGCTCTCCCATGTACTTCTTAAATGAACATGGTGCCCCTTCATCACTGCTCATGGCTCTTCCTTACCTCCTCCCTGGTTACTACTCCCTGAAACGTCTGTCGCAGGCTGCTGGCTCGTAGCCTACATTGATAGTTCCACTTAGTGTTGCCCTGAATTATTGCTCCTTCTGGTTCCTCCAGTCAATGAGTACTTCTGGGTAAGTCTCCATAGGCAAAGATTTTTTTTTTCTAAATTTCAAAATATTAAGGGCTGCAATTATTTTTGTTACACGGATACCTATTTTTTTTTTTTTTTTTTTGAGACAGAGTATTACTCTGTTGCCCAAGCTAGGGTACCATGGCATCAGCCTAGCTCACAGCAACCTCAAATTCCTAGGTTTAGGTAATTCTCCTGCCTCAGCCTCCTGAGTAGCTGGAACTACAGGTACCTGCCACAAAGCCTGCTAATCTTTTGTACTTTTAGTACAGACAGGGTCTTGTTCTTGCTCAGGCTGGTCTTGAACTCCTGAGCTCAAGGGATCCATCTGCCTCGGCCTCCCAGAGTGCTAGGGTTATGGGTATGAACCAGCATGCCAGACCATGAATACTTTTTTTTTTTGGAGACAGAGTCTCACTCTGTCACCCTGGGTAGAATGCCATGGCATCATTGCAGCTCATAGCAACCTTAAACTCCTGGGCTTATGTCATCCTCTTGCCTCAACCTCCTGAGTGGCTGGGACCAGAGGCACCTGCCATGCCCAGCTAGATTATCTATTTCTTTTTTTCTTTGTAGAGACAGGGTCTTGCTTTTGCTCAGGCTGGTCTTGAACTCCTGAGCTCAAGCAATCCACTGGCCTTAGCCTCCCAGAGTGCTAGGATTACAGGGGTGAGCCACGGCATCCAGACCATAGATACCGTATATACTCGAGTATAAGCCGAGTTTTTTTGGCACAAAATTTGTGCTGAAAAACCCAAACTCGGCACAAAAAGCTTGGCTTATACTCAAGTATATACGGCACCTTTTATAATGCTCAAGTCAGGCCTTTTAGTGTGCCTCCCACCCAAATAATGTTCATGGTATCCAACAGGTAAGTTTTTATCCCTCCCTTCTTGATTTCCATGGAGTACTACTCAGCCATAAAAAGGAATGAAATAGTATCTTTTGCAGCAACATGGAAGAAACTAGAGACCACTGTCCTAAGTAAAGTATCTCAGGAATGAAAAATAAATACCATATGCACTCTTTAATAACTGGAAGCTAACTGATGGGCGCAAGGAAAGATTTATACTATAAGGGGAGGCGGGAGCTGTTAACAACAACCCTTAACAGTTTGTTAAATATTTTAGTAACAAACCAGATCAACTTTTTAAAAAATATTAAAAATAATGGGTGACTTTCCTATGATATGAGTTATCTATGGTGTTTGCTTTTATTTTTTTAAGCATACATGGATTTTTCCCCTACCCCCACATTCTTAGTAAGATATCTCTACTTCAACAGGAGAGCTATTTGTAATGAACACAGAATTAGAAATCCATTTTTGACATCAAGAGAATGTTTTTTACAAAGTTCCAAGAATTAGGGGGATTATAATATTCTCTGAGGAAAAGATACAACAAATGTTCTAAATGAGAGGTTTCAAAATGAATTCAGGAATGGCAGGAGACATTGTCCCTAGTAACATATGAGCTGTGTGAATCAAATGAGTTGGGGGGAGAAAATTTCCCCCAGGAACCCAGATCTTAGAGAAGTTCTCCACCTTGCTGTATTCTGAGGGTTAAAAGCTTCAACTAAGACCACTTAAGATTATACTATTTTAATGCTTGTTCTTTAATATAAGATAGAGAAAAACAGTAAAATCAGAGTATTTTTATGATCTTATAACTATACTGTTTTGCCCATGTTTTTAAAGAGAGATATTGTTCCCAGGTTTTATTACATAGCTTTGATAGCAACATATTATATGAAATCATCTTCATAAATTTTGTATTAAGGTAGCAGCACCAGTATCTGAAATTGATTCAAAATGTTTAAGATACTCAATTACTTTTTAACAGTGTTACACAATGCAATGACTTATATCTTCTATTTCACAAGAATTTGATGGTGTAACATCATTGTAATTGATTCATTTTCTCAATTAAATAAAGCTACTGTGCCTTCCTTTATATGAATGCCACACAGACTATATAGTTAGATGTATTATCTCCTTTCTCTGTCTCAGATATATTGCTTTAAAGGCCATATTCTGTTCCTCCGTTAATTCCACCAGAAAATTTAATGCCACAGTCATATTTTTCAAATTCTGAACTGCCATGTAGTTGACTGTATTTATATTAGGTGTATTTTTCACTGCTAAACTCTTTGTTGTTTACCTTTTTCAAGATCACATTACTGTACAGGCATAGCCACCATAAAATAATTCCAAACAAAGTCAACCTCCAGTCATTGCCTCTGCTTTTGCACACAGTTCATGAAAAAGTGAAGCCCCTGGTTTTATGGCACATTAAAAGTGGTACTGAGGGTACTCGATGTAAAATGTTAGCTTTGCAAACGCCTATCTTTATTCTGGGTTTGCTTTCCAAATGCTTGGCCCTGACAGGAGAGCTCAGAGGAACACAATAGTATTGTTAGGGCTGATGTACTGCCTGCCCCTCACAACATGTGAAATGCTGGTTTATAACAGACTTGTCCAAGCCCAGATTCCTGCTTATACATTTTGCTTGTACTGAATGTTTTCTACATCTAACTAGTACTTTGGGACAATGAACAGAATATAATTGCTCCAGTCATATACTTTGCTAATCAGTCCCTAGAACTAGCAGGGTTTTGATAGACTAATTAGATGAACCTCTTCCTTCTTCTGGGCCTAGTTTTTTTTTCTTTCATTGGCTATTTCATCAAAGATTTAAAACCACACTAACAGAAGATAATTATGCCTCATTCTGATGTAAGACAGACCCTTATGTGTTTAAATGGGGAAGAATGACTTCATAAAAGGCAGCCACAAGTATTGGTTAGGTCTTGGTAATATAAATTATAAGTAACATCACATATTTCCTTGCAAGGACCATACAGCAATTAGAATACTCCTATAACTTGACCTATCATTGTGAAAAATGACTCTAGAAAGGAATTGCCAATGCAAAAGTTTGTGTGTCTAGTCTGAACTATTACATAATACGTAGTCAATGATGGTAGTGATAAAAAGCAATTTTGGAAGTCTCACTTTATGCTTCTCTCTCTGTAGAGGTACTTTTCAATATACCAGTGGTAAAACAGACCTTTCTACCAGACATTTTACATTATATTTAGAGGTACAATCAGAAAACTGTAATGAATCCACCTATGTAACTTAGAGAAGACACCAGCTATAGCTTTCATTTTCTCTTTTACTCTCTGAAATTATGGCTTGCCCTGCAGCTCTTGTCTGGGAGATTTATGTGTGACCTAGGTCAGATCTTCCAATATCAGCTGACAAATTTTCTCTTTACATATTTACTGCTTTTCAAGCTTGTGTTATTTTCTCTTAAATAGAAAGAAGAAATATAAAATTAAATCTCATGGCGAGAATTTTTAAAGAATAGTGTTTCCATTTATGTGCTACTGGCATCACGGTCCAGCTTTCAGTGTTGAACTCTTTATTGCTTTTTTTAAGCTTCAGATTTTAGAGATTATAGCTATTTTCCAAAGACGTCTTTTAAAACATAAGCATTAAACTATAACCCTGGCTAAATTTAAACAGAGATTATAGAAAACGGAAATTTAGATATTCTAAAAGAAGTTTTAAAACCTAAAGAATTTTTGAAATGGAAGAGACATCAGAAACAATCTAGTTCAATCTATTCACTTTGATTTTAGGGAAACTGAGCCTTAGAGGGAAGCAGTGCTCATGGTCATAGATGGAGCCCAGCCTGGCCTTGACAGCTGAATCAGGAGCTTACCTGTTGTGGGGAAAATATAAAAACTCAGGAGTCAGAAAGACCTCTGGAATTCTAGTCGGATCCACATGGCCTTAGAAACCCTTTCCCTTCACTGGGGCTCGGGGACCTTGTCTAAAAAATGAAGAAAGGAGCTGGAAAGGCCCTCGAATAGTCCTACAAGGCAGAGCTTCCCACTCAGGAGCCATAATTGTTTTTCCTATCCAAGGAAGAAATGGTATCTGGCACTGTGCTGGGTGCTAAAACTTAGGGGCACACCACCTCCATCCTGTTATAACTTACAAAAAAAGTGTCCAAGTCTCAAAGAAGCTTTAAGGAGAAAAACGAAATCACTTCCACATGACAAGTATTTGTGTACATTGCCTTGTAACATTACCTTAAAAAAAATAGTTCCCAAATGACCTTTGTTTTTTAAAAAGCAGAATAGAACAAAGTTTATTGTAACAACAAGTGAGAATTTTGGCAAAGTGCTATTTTTCAATACTGAATGATGCATTAGGAGACAATATATGTTATCTCTAATAATGTCAGATGAACATGTATTAATTCACTTGTGCCATCCTATTTTCCCTGTCCATCACCCTCTGTTCTTGTTTAAGTTCTTATCATGCCAGTAGGTCTATTAGTATATCTTTATAAGACCTAAAAAAAAAAAAAAAAGAAAAATTTACAAGACGACTTAGCAGCAGGTAGCTACTCAATAGTTTATAAGAAGTCACTACGAGCCCCACATTCTAAGACCAGCTCACTGGCACCTTCTTTCTGGCCTACATCTCAGACTTTAGTTGGGATGCTGTATTCAGGAATGACTAGTTTTGAAGAGGGAAAACTAGATATCTCAGAATCTAGCAAACAGCTGGATGGGATACAAAGGCTCTAAGATGCTCAGAGGAGAGTACAGCTCAGATGGGACAAGAAAGAAAACCACTATGGCCATAAATCAGATCACTTGGCTCTCACTGCTTCCCACGTATCAAGGACAATGCACTTTACACAAACAACAGCTGGAGCATTAAGGTATAGTGCAACATTATTCATTTGCCGGGTCTGCCAGTAGGTGAGCAGGAAAAAAAGAAGCTCTTTTTTTTTTTAAGAGACAGAGTCTCACTTTATCGCCCTGGGTCAAGTGCTGTGGCGTCATAGCTCACAGCACCCTTCAACTCCTGGGCTTAGGCGATTCTCTTGCTTCAGCCTCCTGAGTAGCTGGGACTACAGGTGCCCGCCACAAGGCCTGGCTATTTTTTTGTTGCAGTTTGGGCGGGGCAGGGTTTGAACCCACCACCCTCAGTATATGGGGCCAGTGCCCTACTCACTGAGCACCGCCCCATCCATACTCTCTTGTTTTCCGTGTATTTAAAATTCTATGCATTTCCGTGTATTTTAAATTTCTATGGCCCCTATACACCTGTGTGGGGTGGGCTCATGTCTCATAGAAAATCCTCCTCTGGGTTAATGCACATTTTAATTTTGGGATGTGGATTTTGTGAGAAAAGCAGGGGCTCAGGACCATAATTTAAAATGATTGATGTGAATTACAAAATTAATTTTTTCCCGGATGGTACAAGGTCTGGCCAAGGAGATCATTAAGCGTGTTCCTTTCAAAGAAGATTTTGGATATTTGCTGTATTAAAATTTTCTCCTTTGTCTCCCCAAAGGGTGGTCATATTTCAGAATCCAATTTAAGAATATTAGTTGTGGGTGGTGCCTATGCTTCAAGGAGTAGGGCACCAGCCCCATATACTGGGGGTGGCGAGTTCAAAGCTGACCCTAGCCAAAAAAACCTGCAACAACAACAACAGAAATAGAATATTAGTTGTGTGTGGAGGCAAGGGGCTGGGGAGTAGTGGCGTTGCTTTTTCTATTGACTACTCCACTCTTTATGGTCAAATACATCTGCCACAGCAAAATTTTAATGTTTCAAAATTTCTGAAAGTGTTTTTGTGGCACTATCACTTAGTTTGCATCTCTGTTAGCTTTTACCTTATTATCTTCCACACGCCATAGAATCTAAATGATGTTGGTTGGCACCTAGTCCAATTCTTTGCCTAATATACAAATTCACTTCATAATATCCTAAAGAGCTATATAGGCATTCTGTCTTTGGTACAAGACTTCTAATGATGAGGCATTCTATCTTTGCTAGAAGACTTCTAATGATGAGATTTCAATGATTCTATTTTGGGCAGCTTAAATTGTTAGAAAGTTCTTTCTTATTTTGAGTCCAAATACATCTTCCAGTAAGATGTACCCATAGTCTGGAGCTGTGGCAGGAAGTCTAAGGACAGCTCTTTACATATTTGAAGAAAGCAATCAAGTCTCCACTATGTTTTCCTCTTTATGATCAGCTGGCTGCTCTTTTGATTGCCTTCTCTCCTTCTCCCCTCTGTTACCAACAACACCTCCCCTCCCCCAGCCTAGCTTTAAGGTGTGACACCATTTAAATCCCCTGGGTACAGGGAGTTAAACTGGCCCCATCAACTGAAGCCTTTGGTTGCTTGTGGGGAAGAGAGACTTTTTCTGCCCTTCAAGACCTGGGTTGCTCCAGAAACCTCAACAGCCACTCCTGGCCAGTGAAGGGAGCCGCATACTAAGTAAACAGCCCAGAATGATTAGCCAGATCAAGTTTTACCTCAAACCAGCAAGACTTGCCTTTTCACTCACACAATCCAGTAATTTCCCCAATGGCAAAGGCTCCTCTGAGTTGAGCTTTTGGTTATCTGAACCTGCAAGCTGCCTGCAGGATCCAGGCATGATTTCACATTCTCCACCTTTGTGGTCTGATGTTTCCATATGTGCATGTTCCTCATTCAGTGTGACGCCCACACGTGAACACATACCTTGGATGACTGGTTTACAGCACCTTGTTCTGGGCACCATGCACTACACAGTAGAAACTCATAGAAAGTATTATAAAAGTACATTCACTTTTTTGACAGCCATGTCACACAGCTCAACTGAGAGGAAAAAGGTATATAAATCTCACAGGGCTGAAAAGAATATTTTTTTCCAGTATTCTATTCCTTATATGTTTCATACTGACATAGTATTTCAGAGTCAAAATGTGTGGATGATTAAACCAACTACAGAACCTGGACCAGTCTGAAGACGTTTCTGTCTGTGGCCTCTCTCCTTCTGTTTGACTGAGGAGAAGGCCTGCCTAGCACTAGACTCATATGTCATCACTGAATTCCTCCTTCATCACATCCCTGCCATTGTGGTTTCTGTCTGATCTGAATTCACCTGGTGATGAGGACTTCCTGTCTTCAGATTGTCCCTTCTGTCCCTTGCCCAGTTGTGCCTCCTGACAGTACAACTTCACATTTCCTCTGACAGGAGAGCCCTCAAATGTCTGAAGACAACTATCACGCCTCCTTAGAAGTATGTATCCTCTGGTGTTAATGCTGGCAGGGAAGAGTGGAAGAATGGGACACAGAAGGAAAGAAAGGGGACAAAACAATTAACTTAGTGCCTCAAGACATGTGCTCTTGGTTCTTTCTAATGGTAAAATTTATATCACCAACATGTAAAAGGTAAACTTGGCCTAAAAACCAACTTCACTGATTTCATATATGTTTATCAAGAACTTATTCTATGCCAGGCACTATACTATACTCTAGGACCCAAAAGATGGATTAAGCTCTTCCACTCCACAAAAATGAATGACTTATTTAAGGTCCCTGAAACTTAGTGGAAGGGCTAAGGTTTAAGCACAGGGCTTTTGTACTGTCTTGTAAACGTCACTCAGCTTTTTTTTTTCTTTGAGGCTGAGTTTCACTATGTAGCCCTTGGTAGAGTGCTGTGCTGTCTCAGCTCACAGCAACCTCAAACTCTTGGGCTTAAGTGATTCTTTTGCCTCAGCCTCCCAAGGTGCTAGACTACAGGAGTCACTCAGCATTTGAACAAAATATAATTCTCAAGAGTTCTGCTCTCTTCCCTCAGGGTTCTGTAGATTTCTAAGACAACTTTCCCTTTCCTCCTCCCCAAGGTGGTATTTTTTTTTTTTTTTTTTTTATAATTTATTTATTTTTTTATTGTGGAGAAGGGGCAGGGAAAGAAGGCAGGGGAAGAGGTGAGTGACAGGGTCGGGCCAGTGGCATGGTACCACATTGGCTGTATCTAGGTAGAGGCAGTTTCAGGCCGGGCCTTGCTGAGGCGTTGCTACGCGGAAGTAGCTCGATGGATCTGCTTCTAGTCAGGCTCGGGAAGTTGCACTAGGCCT
>CAUYPK010108940.1:0-16610 GCA_963574355.1 Loris lydekkerianus
AATATGTAATATAAATTTAAGCAAACTTCTATTTTGTATATTTGTAAACTACAAAGTAAAATGAACATTTTGTGGAGTTTGTATTTTGCATACTCAAGGTGAGAATTAAGTTTTAAATAAACCTATAATATTTTATCTGAAAAAAAAAAAAAAAAAAAAAAAAAAAAGAAAGAGAAAGTATTAAAAAATACCTGGTCACAGTTATTACTGAAAAAAACATGCTAGCAAATGATCATTTTTGTTGGATTTTTAGGGACAGAATATTTGAAAATGTGTGGCACTATCTGGTACTTGACATAATAGATACTTGTCTTGATAAATTCTGGAAAATATCAATTTCCAATTTATATTCAGACCCACAGAATTTACTCCTGGGCTACCGATCCCCAACATCACTAAATAACCAAAGTGGGGAATTAATAGTCCTGACCTACAGTGCCCAGACAAATGTACTTTTCATTTGGTTTCTAGATAACTTTCTCTGGCCTGCAATTGGAATTTAAAAATGATGGTGTGAGAATCATTTGGCATGTTTTTTTTTTTTTTTTTCCTTTAATAGAATCTAAAATTTTGAGCTTTATCTCGGAGACCCAGGATTCATTATTTGCTTCAGAATAAATGTTTGAATAGAAAAAGAAGCACTGAAAACATCTGCTTTTCACACAGTGGTTTCTGGCAGGTGATGTGTCTTTTATTTGGTTTCATTTCTGTTATTAAAAGTGAAAACTAGGGAAATAACAATGTATTATTAATCATGAGATACGGTATGTTTCTGAGTATTTAACTCAGGTTGCCTATGAAAAAAAAGCACACCTTTTAGTGAAATACAATTGTATCTCATCTCTAAAAATACATGCCTCAAATCTATAGGGGAAAAGTTGCTGGCAAGTTCTTGAACGTTTTTACTTTTAAAACCCGATGAAGTATAATATAAATTTTGAAGAGGCATGTCAGAATGCGATAAATCCAGTCTGTGAGTAGCATGGTTTTTTATTGTCTATTTTTACATTGTATTTCCCTTTTTTTGCTCTACTGTTAATGTATTTCTCTTCTGTTGTTTAAGTAATAATGTTGGCGGTGCCTAAGTCTGCACATAAGACTAAATTTTTTCTTATGAATATAGCTATACCACACACATGTGATATTTAAGTTTCTCCCTTACTTATTGTTTAATGAAAAAATATTTATTTGAAGTAAGTTTCAGCACTATAATTAACTGATTCATTAATTTTGGAAACAATTTTTGTGAAAAACTAGTTTCATGAATAGCCATCATATTCAGATAATTAATAGTAAACAATATTCTTGAGACCTTTATATGGTCATTAACGGCTATTTTTAAGTTGAAAATAAGGCATATTTCAGTAAAATTTGTCTATTGTTAAGAAAATAAGGCAGAAAGGTAAATAATACCAAAGGATAAGACAAATAAATAAGCAATCTATTCAGACTTATCTTTGACAATATGTAACTTTTCAAAGAGCTTCTTAAAATATTGAATATCTTAGCATTTAATTACTATGCTTGAAAACCCAAGGTGCTAAAACCCAACATTCAAGAAGTTTTAGAAAAAATAATTCGATGTCAGAAGACAAGACAGATTGTGAAGAAAGAAACTAATTAGGAGGCACTAAGACCTTTGTAAATTAAAGGCACAGGTTGACACAGGCTCGAGCTAAGGTGATTCTGTATAAATGGAAATTAAGAGATGGATATCAAAAATAAATCCCCATCAGGTCTGTGAAATAACAAGTTTCTGGTTAAAAGCCATTAGAAATCTTGAAGTGGTCTCTTGGTGGCTGGAACAGTAATGGTAACTTTAATAAAAGTAGAAAAGTCAGAGGAATGGCTAGTTTTCACACTGGTGAAGAATTATGAAGATTAATGAATTATGAAGCATGCATTAGTTATAAAGTGATTAAATGGTGAGTACTGATCAAGCTGATGTAGAAGGTAAAGTACACAGAGATTTATTCACTTTGCATTCTGAACACCACGGTGTCCTGGGATTGCAGACCCTGTTTTATTCCCCGGTTCAGACCTATATTGATTTTGTGAAAAAGAGTTGCAAATGCGTCTCTAGGTGCTTCAGAACACAGAACAAGGAAGCTGATTGCAGCCGAGGGACCATGATTTACAGATAGAGTGAATTTATACAAAGAGCTATCACATAAGAAAATGAGGTAAGCCATTTCAAGTGTGTTTTAAAAAGGTAAGGCAGCGGCCAGCATTTGGTAAATCAAATGGTAAATCAATAGGAGGGAAAGAAAGAATCCTGCAGAACACAAGTGATCAAGAATCAGTACTTAATGAACTTCGTGCAGGTGCAAAGGAAATGATGGCATTTTTTTGTTGATTAATAATAAAGACTTAGAGGCAAGGAGTGGAAATTCTGGTATATTTGAGTTAGACAAGAGAAGACTTGGTTCTGAATAAAGACATATGCACTGAATCAAATTACGGTGGACCCATATCCAATTTTCAACCACAGTATTTACTATTATGGTTTCCTGGTTTTAGTAGAAAAAGCAAAAAATATAGATTTCACATTGAGATTAGCTTATGAAGCGTCTTTTAAAATAGTGTTTCCTGTGCCATGAGTTACTGTGTTCAATCACTGATGTATAAAATTACAATCATTCTTCACACATGTAAGCAGGTGTCCAAGCATTATGAATCTATTAGAAGCTTTCTGAATAGAAAGTGGTAATTGGACACATTAGATGCCATCCCTGCCCTATGCAATATGTTAACTCATAATCACTGGGAAAATAGCACTTCACATGATACGAACAGTAAACAGTGAACAAAATTGGGTAACTGTAAATAAATTACTTAAAGTATCTAATGTTATTGAGCATTATATATGTAATGTCTACATATATTCAAGTCAATTATTTAGAATGGATTTAACCCAGAGAACTGGAATGTGAATGTCGTTGCAGTAAAAAAGAGATGTGAAAATGATGAGTGATTGTTCAAAATCACAAAGAAAAGAAAAAAGTGGGGCCAAGATGTAAGGTGCATCAAATCCAAAACCTTGTCATTGAATTAATAAAATACATTTTCTTGCAAAATGAGTTTTTCTTTAAGTTACCATGTTTCAATTTTCTATTACAAACTTTAATTATTTATAATTCTTGAGAGAGACATCGTGGTAAAAATTCCATACTAGCCTCTGCTATTATACATATTGCTGTAATAGTCTATAATTCATGTTGTAAATGTTCTCTGCATGGCTTCTGTTTTGAGTGCATATGCTTTTAAAATTTGGCTTTAAAGTCTAACAATTCTTTCTGATATTTGAAAAATACTTTAAAGAACATACAATTTCTGGAGTTACTTTCCTCCAACATTAACATTCACCAAAATTCACATTATTAACCAGAATTGTTCAACACTATTTCTCTGAGGTAGTCTGCACACCCAGCAGTTATTGTCACAGTTTGACAATTGGGATCCCTGCAAAAGATGTGGGAGAAAAAAATATCTCGGCTACCCGGGACAGATAAAAGTAAATAAGGGCAAAATTCTAAAATATCAGGCTATCAAACCATCTGGGTCTGGGAATTTCAATGAACTGAACACAGAACAAGTCACCTCAGTGATGATGGTGAGAAAAATACTTAGGGGGATTCAGGAGAAAGGGTATAAATTACAAATCAGTTCTGCATAATAATAGTCAGTGATTCTCAGGCTTTTGTCAGAGAAAATAGGTTGGCTCCCAGATTACCTCAGGATGTAAGGGAGAACTCCACAGGACAGATGGGAATCCTGAAGAGAAAAAGAAAGGAAGAGAAAGAAAAAGTACAGTTTCAGGGACCCTTTGGTGATACCTTTCATGATTGTGAATAGAGGCTTAGTGAGACAGTGAACAGGGCAACTAATAGAAACTTGAACCACGTTGTCCAGGTGGCAAATTTCCAGGAGGTCTCTTAAGATGAAAAACAATGACTTGCATGAACAGTGGATAGACCTAAAATAATTTACAAATGCATCTTTGAATATTCTTAAATTTGCATATAACCAGCAGTAGTTGCAAGAGCTAGAAATGTACTATTTATTCGTTGATTTTCCTGTTTGCATTTTCAGCCATGAAGGCCACACAACTCAATTCTCTGCATTTTGCAATATAACCTTACAATACAAAGTAGTATGTTAAGCCGATTTGATACTTACGCTGTTATGATGTATGCGTTGAGTCATCGTTAACAAACATATAAATAAGTTCAGTGAGTCCTATATTTTTATTTATCATTGATTTATTCAGCAAATATTTTTAAGTGCCCATTATTTTTAAGGCACTTAATAAAAAACATAAAATGAGATTTTAAATATGAAATGATTATTCTCCTCTTTGAGATTTCTATGGTAAAATATTTGCATATCTTCCCTGTACTAGATTGTATGTTTCATGTGTTTTGTTTGTATGTAAGCCTCCTATATGAACCTTGGCAAGTATTTAATAAATGCATGATAGGTATATCATCATAGTTTTAGGTGGATAATGTTTTCCCCTTGAAATTTATTTGATAATCTAATGATTTATCTAAATTATCGAATAATTATTTTAAAAAGATAATTTTTCCAAATTTCCTGACCCTTTCCTTATCCGTGTTTTGCTTTGTGTGTGTTTTTAATGTATACCAATCGTCAACATTATCTCAACAGGAACTGGAGACTAACTGCAGCGTAGATTCATGTATAACCCAATATCATTCCTTCTTGATAGACAAAGTCCATGTGGTTTTACTGTGGAGGGTGTGCGGATTTTCCTGCTTAAAACGTCCCCAACCCTCTTTCCAGTTTTCTTTTCTTTTTCTTTTTTTTTTTTCCTGTGTTTGGCTAGGGCTGGGTTTGAATCAGCCACCTCCGGCATATGGGGCCGGCATCCTACCTCTTTGAGCCACAGGAGCCACCCTCCAGTTTACTTTTCTTTAAGGCAGTGACTACAATCCTAAAACTTGCATTTCCAAGTGGCCCTTGAAATCTCTAAATTATTTGGACTTTTCTTTCAGTGAGATAATGCTGTATTTAAGCTTCTAAATCCCCTGGGGGAGTCGAATCTTCATTCTGAGGGGTCCCTGTGTGTATATGATAATTTAATTTGTATAGTTTTCTTTCTTATTAAAAAAAAAAAAAGCAAACTATGCTTTCTGTGGGAGAAAGAATTGGGGTGACAGAGAAATGTATTCATTACATTGGTTATCCAAGAAAAAAAAGGCCAGGTTCTAGAGATAGATTCTAAGGAAGCATATTCCCCTGAGTCCTCTACAGTTCAGCCTTTGCTGGAGGAGCTGTTTGTTTGTTTGTTTGTTTGTTTTCATTATGACAGGTTGTGACATTGGAAATCATTCCTGGAGGTCCAGGCTAGAATCTCTCACTTCATATCTTGCCACACTTTAGTAAGCTTTTTATTCATATTACTTTTATTCATTTATTTATTTTTTTTTAGAGAAAGGCTGGCTCTGCCATGCAGACTAGGGAGCAGTGCTTCATTATAACCTAAAGCTCGTTGACTCAAGCAATCCATTAGCCCCAACCTACTGGGTAGTTTGGGCTATCTGCAGGCACCAGCATGCCCCATTAATTTTTTTACACTTTATAGAGATAGGGTCTTACTATGTTGTTTGGGTTGATCTTGAACTTCTGGTCTCAAGTAATCCTTCTACTTCAGCCTCCTGATGAGCTGTAATTAAAGGCATGGATGACTGCATTCTAACTATATTTATAATCCATCTTGAATCCTTTTACAATCAAACTAACATTTGTATTTCACTCTACAACTAAACCATTGTTTGTATTTCCAGCATCATAACTGTATGAGATAATAGATAGTCCTCTTGTGATAATGTAAAAGAATGACTTACCTTTGTCTATCCATGTTCACATCTTTCTTGGTAGTACGGTTCTTGTAGATGGAAGGAAGAGGCAAATACTGGGCTGAGTACATAATAAACCCCAAATAAATACCCTCTGGTTCATTATTTTGTAGCTTGTATACATGACGAATTTAAGTACAATATAAAACCCAGGGCATGGCTTCTATGTTTTTTACTTTGTAGCTTACATACTGTGAAGTATGTATTTCTCAGTAAAAGTATCTTTATTTTTATTTTTAATGAAGCATGAGCTCCTCTAATAAATTAAAAAAAAAAATCCCATCTCTTTCCTCCTTCCCTGTCAGATCTAAAAATAACTCTGGAAATTTAAATCTGGTATAAATAAATTAGTCTATTTGCTAAAATAAGATTTCTGGGAATTAATGTCATTTTCTAATAACACATTTATAACAGTAACATTTGTAAGAATTATGCTATAAAGTGATAACATAGACATACAATTCGAGTAATGTTTTTAGAAATTTTATTATGAGCCAATATTACAAACAATGCATCATTCTAAGTGATTTTACATTTGGCTGTGCCAAAACTTTTTGTAGGAAACATACTATCTGGTTTGTTAATCTATTTGGACATCCCCAAAGTTGGAAAAAGAGATAAAATTGTCTAAATTATAAAAAAGAGAATTTGGTCATTAACCACAAAACAAAGCCTTTTTTATTTCTTTAGAAAAGTAAGCCTCATAACAGTATCTGTTTCACTGACTGCTACAAGCATTTGTCTTATGATCCTAATTTGTCTTTCAGCTTTATCCCAGCTTCAGTGTATAGCTAATTCCTTAGAAGAAGCACAAAAACAGTACTGTTTAAATAGAATAGACCAGATATTTACAGATGTGATTTTCACAAATAGCGCATAGCACACAGAAACCCACAACAACAATAAGGAATGTTGTTCAGCAAGACACTTTTGACATAAACACAGCTGTGAGATTCTAATATACCAAGGTCATAAAACTTAACTGAGTAGTTTGTACAGTGCTGCATTATGGCAAGTTCATTAACTTAATTGTCACAACAAATTGTTCCAAAATTGCTTTGGAACTCTTACTGGCATCAAGGGATAGCTTCCCAAGGGGAGTACTTTGAAGGTAACTGTGGTGATATTCAGCCCTGAGATATGTAGCACTTTTTCTAGGATGAGTTCAAGAACTTAATTGTCAGACCTTGTAAACAATAATCATAGCTTTGTATGATTTTTTAGCATTCATATCAACATTCAATCCAAATTATTGCCCAGCTTTATTTACATTGTGATGCTTCATTTATACTCTTTGTCTAGCATCTAACTCTTCCCTGGATCCATTGGGGATGGAGAGGAATAGGTGAGTTTAGAATGACAGGGTGCCAGATGAAGGTGTATTAAAGAAAAGACTCCAGAAATGCTACCAGTCAAACTCAGTCATTTGAAGAGTTTTCTGTTTTATGATGGATGACCAGTCTGCCTGAACATGTTAAAGGAACTTAAACTGTTAGGAAATGAGTTGCCTTTGACTTACACCTGTGGAGTGGCTGATTCTACAGTCTGTTAATTCTATCAATAATACCCCTTTCTTACAATTCTATGCTCAGTTTTAAAATCTTATATCATCTTATTTTCTTCCATTGTTTGACAAAATCTGTAAAATATTGCTTACCTGTGCTTTAAAAATTGTTATTTGCATAATTTAGCTCTTCCACTGATTTGGAAGAGATGCACCATGACAAAATCTCCTGCCAAATGTATAATAAATGTCTATGATTTTAACTAGATACAAAAGTATGAAAAGTCGAATGGCCATCTCCCATTAAGCAGGCCAGGATCTAGATTAGTGTAGGAACTAAACTGCTGTTTTCATGACTTCTCCTTTCAGAGCATTTAACATCCTCATTTATTTTTCTAATAATAACTATATCCAGCAAAAGAAGGTACCCCAGACACTCCATGGATAGCCACAGGGGACACTATAATTCTTTTCCACCATGGATCAAATGTTCCTGTTGTTTCCTCTTTAAATCCCATTATAGATTAATGGATGGGGTCCAAGATATTTTTTCTATTGATCCTATGTTGCACATTTGCTGCAAGTCAAGGAACCCCTCTGAGAAAGGGAAGATTAGACATATGGGTGCTGTTTTGGTAGACTTGAATGTGGATCATATATTTACGTTAACTATCAAAGTTTATTTCTTAAGACATTTTGTAATAAAAACACCTCTAGTAAAGTTTTATAAGATGCACATTTTATGGAAACCTACAAAAAGGTGGTTTAGACAAAGAAAAGTAATGTCTAAAAGTTTTCTGTCTTGATAGTTCAAAGGATTTGAAGAAGTATTTAAACAACCCAGCTCTTTATATAGATAAATGATGTTGAGACAGTATAAGTGATTTATTTACAGGCATGCTATTAGTTGGGCTGAACCTACATTCTACTCTATAGCAGATAAACTTCAATTGAGTTAGTCACCATTTCTAAATGCATTTTAATAATTTTCTCTATAATGTGAATATTTTATGGTACTTATATGAATTAGTCATTATAACAGCATAGTCTGTAATGGACAAAAAGATAACTTGTCCAATTATGTTCAGTGATATAACTCTTTGTTACATTAAAAGTGTTCCTTAAGTCAATTTATCAAAATCTGATTTTATTACTGCTCATAAAAAATCATGAACACATTTACATTTGTAATAAAGTATCCTACAAATTACCAATTTAGTCATGTTAGAGATTGTTTCCATATATAAAGGCTTTTTTTACCATTTGTAAAACTTTGAAAAGAATATGTTGTGTGTCATAAAATATTTTTACTGAAATAAGTATAGAGTAATATCTTCTCTGAATTTGAGAATTCTGGTAATATATTAAAATTAAAATAATTTATAGCAATATACTCTAGTTTATAATTGTCCTTCAATAGCATCAAATAAAATATAATTTCTAAAATACTCTCTCAAGTATAATGCATGAACTTGAATTAAGCACACACATACTTAATATTCAATGTAGCACCACCTGGAATAACTTATCTATAATACCAAATTTGAATACAAAAATGTAAAAATGTGTTTAAATAAAGAAAAAATTTATTCTCATTACATCACTCTGAACTGTCATAGTGTTACTTATAAGAAGTTATTTATTTTTTCAAAAAAAAATATAGTAGAATATGTGTTATATTTCTGTTTTAATAGTAAGGGATTTCTTATCAGATTTACCATTTTCCTCTACAAATATTCCCAGAAACTGTAGGGTATAGCTAGTCAATAGGGAATGTCACCTATTTGTACTAGGAAAGGTATGTATGTATTTGATTAACTAAAAGAATTCTATTAGCAAGTACAGTATTTTTATTCTCGTTTCATTTAAAAGTAAACTGAGGCTTACAGGAATGACATTTCCAATGCCAAAATTATACTAATAAATATTCAAATTGCTGTTAGTATTACTCCAAGATATATGTTCCTTTTCACTAGTCATTTTTGTCTTTCTACTTTTTAAATTCCAAGAGAAATTGAAGTAATAATATATACATGTTGGATGTGTTTAAGATACTAAATAAAATGATTATTAAAATCAAAAATAGAGGGTGGCACCTGTGGCTAAAGGAGTAGGGCACCAGCCCCATATGCCAGAGGTGATAGGTTCAAACCCAGCCCTGGCCAAAAACGGCAACAACAACAACAACAAAAATAAAAAAATAAAGATCATATTCAGTAATGTCTGGAATTAATCTTGAAATAATTATGACCGGCAGGTAGGTAGGGACATAGAATTTACTGAAATTCTGCTGAATTTGGACAATGAGTACACTCAGTTCCTCAATCTCTGTTTTGTGTATGTTTGCAATTTTCTATCATTAAAAAAATTTAGAATGAATCTAGAATACCAAAGTGTTTAATGACACAGAAAAATCCTATAATATTGTTTATACATATTGTTTATATTTATAATTGTTAACAATTATAACAATACATTTATAACATATTATACATATTATGTATAAACATATTATACATGTTTTGTGTAAACATATACATATAATAAACATATATTATGTAATTATGTAAAATATGTATAAACATTATATATATGTATAAAAAATTATATATTGTACATTTGTACATTGTATAAACAATTGTATATACAATTGTATGTATATACATGTATATACAATGTATATATAAACATTGTATATACAATTGTACATTGTTTATACATATATATGTATAAACAATTATATATATATATATATATATATATATATATATATATGAAAACAGTTATAACTTAATGCTTAACTTACTCTTTTTTTTGTTTGTTTTTGAGACAGAGTCTCATGTTTTCACCCTCAGTAGAGTACTGTGGTGTCATAGCTCACAGCAACCTCAAACTCTTGGGCTTAAGAGATTCTCCTGCCTCAGCCTCTGGAGTAGCTGGGACTACAGGAGTCCTCCAAAACACGCAGCTATTTTTAGACATGGGATCTTACTCTTGCAGGTCTTTCTTTCTTCTTTTTTTCCGAGACAGAGTCTCACGTCACCCTCAGTAGAGTCTGTGGCTTCACAGCTCACAGCAACTTCCAGCTCCTGAGCTTAGGTGATTCTCTCATCTCAGCCACCCAAATAGCTGAGACTGCAGGTGCCTGCCACAATGCCTGGCTATTTTTTGTTACAGTTTGGCCGGGGCCGGGTTTGAACCTGCCATCCTTGGTATATGCGGCCGGCACCCTATTCACTGAGCCACAGGTGCCTCCCTCAGGCTGGTCTTGAACCTGTGAGTTCAAGCAAGTCTTGCCTCTTTTTGAATCTAACTCTGGAAATCACTATACCAAAAGACAAAAGAGGTCTCTGAGGTAGTATGTAGTAGAATATGTGTTATATTTCTATTTTTTCTATTCTTTTAAAATATTGCTCTGTACATGCATTGTTGCTTTTTTACTTAAAAAATAAGCATAATTAACATCACCAAGTACTGTCATTTTATTTCAAAGTTCTTAAAATAATGAAAAAGAAAATAAATTGAGCAATATACTAACCTTGCCTAGATAAGTTTATTATTTTGAAATAATAAAAATTAACTATCTTATAATTATTGTATATTCCTAACACTCAATTATTTTGAAACTTAAATGTTATTCTTGATTTTGGAGTATGTTTAACATATGATAGTCAAATTGACTTTATACAAATTAATCTTTTTTTCTGGGTATAAACAGAAACTCTCAGAAATGGCATTATAAAGAAATCTGTAATTCGTGTAAAGTTCAAAAAGCTAGGGGAAATATTCATTGATATTTTGAGAAAAAAGCCATACAAAGTGTGGTCACCACTATTGTTTGGATACATTTTCCTTATATACTTTAACTTAGGTGTTTAAAAACATGTAATTTTAAAGGGACACAATATACTTTGTCTAAGTAAAAAAAAAAAAAATACAGGTTAAAATGATAAGAACATATTAGTTCAGGATATTAAAGAAAACACAGTTTTAAACACAATCTCTACATTTGCATTTAGGGAGAGTTTATAATTACTATCGTTTGCTTTCAGTTAACCCAACAGCTAAAACGCAGTAAGAGAAAGAATTGCCATTAATGTTCTCAAAAGGTTGATTGCTATTATTAGCCATTCTTATCCCTCTTCTTTTTAATCTTCTTCATCTTTTTTTTTTTGCAGTTTATGGCTGGGGCTAGGTTTGAACTCACCACCTCCAGCATATGTGGCCGGCACCCGACTCCTTTGAGCCACAGGTGCAGCCCCTTTTTAAACTTCTTATTTTGGGGGGGGGGTAGTTCAAATGAAGCTTTCTCAAACTCCATCTCTCTCTTATGGTGTGTTCGCTAATAACCAACCCTTTGATTTTCCCCTGACTCTCAGAGATCATTCTAGACAATCAGTTTCAATACTAACTGAGCTTTTCTTCAGTGACACCTGAACAAATTAGATGCAAAATCTCCATAATTCAATACTCAGCTCTTCATGTTAAGATGTGTAAACAATATATCATATAATATATTTTACCCAGTGTCTTATCAGGATCGATGCTTCCTTCCCCCATTATGCTAAAAAAAAAGTTAAGAAGAAGATCTTTTTGAAAATATACCAGAAATTATTGAGCACGTCAAAGTTATTAAAAATCCAGTTTAAAAAATAAGAATAAATTATTTTTTACTGTTTTTTTTTGAATTGTAACTGTGTACATTTGTGGGGTACAATTTTTAAATAATTGATTAGACTCTAGATGGATGTAGAGGCCTTAAAACATTGTCTTTTTCTAGAAATTGAACAAGATATTTTTTAAAATTTAGTGAGATAAAGAGAAAAAATTTTATAATTTTTCTTCATACAAGAATTTCTTGTAAATATAATAAGACAAGCAAGGTTATTTGCTTTATTGAAAGGCTAGTCATGTTAAAATTGTTTAATGGACTAATAGTTTTGACTGCCCAAATTTTATCTTTTAAGTTAAAACTTAGGAAATTATTCCAATGGATAAAATTAGGGTAATAGCAATAAAAAATGGGAAAGAATTGAAAATGTTGATATCGGGGGAAATTATTTCAGCATACTGAAAACTTGAATTAATTGCCTTTGATTTTAAAAAAATGCTAAAAAACTTAAAGTTTGCACTAGAATTTTACCTGCCTAAAATATTTCTTACTGGGGTCTTATAGATCAGTATTCATACTCGAAACAAAACTATTTTGTCATTCAATTTTCAAGCAAACATCTAAGATGAACAAACACAATTTCCTGAAATGCCAAAATTAAACATGATGAGAGACAGATAGTAGGAATTTCACTTTCTACATGTTGTAAGAATAGTAGAGAAGTGTTTGGAAGATGTTACACAATGAAATTATCATTCTGTTGAATGAAATACTTGACAAAAATTCATTTTATCTGACAGTAAGTATAAAGGAAGACTAGAATAAAACTCACTGCTTCTCATTAGTTACAAGTAAAAAAAAAAAAAGTTCTAATTTTGCATTCTCAGGAAGGTTCATGAGCTAGTTCTTACAGCTAAGTTGGATTTCCACTTTCAGTAAAATCTTGTAAGGTTAGAACATATATTACTCTTTCTTTGAAGAATTTTGTTGCTAGAAAGCTCATTTTTCTCTAAAGAACAAAAGGAAACAAACATAATATTAGACACTGTGCTATTTTCATTGCAGAGAGGTAGGATTCTCCTGTGGTCATAGGCGTAACACTGACGCCCACCAAAATATTTGGAGAAGTTAGAAATGTTCTGTCTGCATTGCCCCAAATGGTAGTCACTAGCCACTGTTGTTACCAAGCACTTGGAATGAAGATAGTTTTTCTTAGGGATTGAATGTTGAATTTGATTTAATTAAACTTGTTTCAAATTATTATCGCCACATGTGATAGTGTTATGTGATACTACACATTGGACATCACAGCTCTACAGCGAGACCTAACCTCCCAATTTTCTATGAGGCATGTGACCTCTTCAGGTCTTTGTTTTTTTACATATAAAATGAAAATAAACCACACAGCATCTCACCAGCTGTTGCAATAGATTAAGTTAATTTGTGAATGATGCAGCCACATAGTAAGCCTAGAGACTTGTCACCCGGGCATGATTTTACAGAAAAGGAAATGGAGTAAAATATATATTTTTCAATTATCAAGGATCACAGATCCTACAGGTATTGGAACTATTACCTACAGAAAAATAACTCCTTCCATTTATTCTATAGATTTTCCATATGGACTTACATGGTTGCCAATATGGATGAGTGTTATGACTTTTACCATCTTTAGTGATCTTTACATCTTTTTTTT
The DNA here is from genome assembly GCA_963574355.1 of Loris lydekkerianus. NCBI lineage: Eukaryota > Metazoa > Chordata > Mammalia > Primates > Lorisidae > Loris > Loris lydekkerianus. Next base: position 13,695 of record CAUYPK010108940.1, read on the forward strand.
TTTTTTTTTTCTGTACATCATACAAGCCATGAAGTTCTCTTGCTCCTAGACATTTTTGTAGTTGATTCTCATTAAGGCCCCTTTTTGCCCTCACCACTCTAGATGTACTGGGCTTATGACGACTCTTTAGAACCTAACATTTGAGAGATAATTGTGAATACGTTCTTATATCTTCAATTCAACTTTTAACACAAGGTCAGAGTGCTGATCAAGAAGTTGACTCAAATAAAAAACACCATGTCATATGCAGAATCATTCTTGCTCCCTTAGTGTAAGGCTTCAAAATTGGACTTGTACCCTTATGTCCTGAAGACCTCTTTTGCAGAAGGCTATGTAGTGACTAAAGAAAAGGAAATGCGTACAGCATTTGCCTTACCAACTTACCAATCATAAATCTTATCCTATAGAATGGTTATTTCCCTAATCAAAAAAATCTTCAACTGTTCCTTTCACTTGACTAAACTTGAGACTTCAGTCTTCTTGACTCGAGACCCCTGACCTCCTCTTTCTTAGATTAGTTATTTGAAGAAACTCAAAATTGTAAATTATTTCTCTACGTCTTAAGATGTAAATCTAGTTAAAGTCTCTTGCCAGATTTACAAGGCAGAAATATCTTTCTCAAAGTCCTTAGACCTGTCCTGCTCAAATGCTATCATTAAGCAAGAGGGTGACCACATCTCCAGTCCTTGAGGGGAAAGTAGGACTCTAACTTCCTGAGGTACTATACTCCAAGTTGTAAACTATCTCCTGTCGTGAAGAAAAGAGAGTTACTTCTCCTTTGGGTAAAGAAAACAGCAAACACAGATGCCTTACAATTTCTCAACTCCAGCTGTTAAAATCTTTGTTTCAGCAGAGCCCAGTACTCAAACTTGGTCTGTGATCTCATACCAATTGTTGGAAACAATATTGGAATAAAACCAACTTCTGTTTGTTCATCCTGTCTGATGAGATTTTTTTTAACATGACACTTTGTGACATTTTTTCTTTTACAAGAAAGCATCTGTAATGAAAGGCATAACATGGAAGATATATTTAGCTAATGGCTATTTGGGTCGATCACACATAGTGAAGCAAACATTGCAAATTTCCTTTTAACTATCTCTCCTCTTTTCACAAAAAATCTATAGCAGCTCTTACATCTCCCCCCTCTCTTTCTCTCTTTTCTACTAACCTTTCAGTTGAAAAGTACTTTTATTTATACTAGCCCTGGGTTAGCTGAATTTACCTGGAATACTTTTCCATTACCATATTCTTCTAATCCTCCTTGGCAAACCTAAAAATTACTTACAGCACTCTCTGGGAAATAATTTCAACTTGATCATTATTATAACCCTAAAAATACTTATGAAGAAAATCATGATCTTACAAATCAAACTTAAATAAATACAAAAGTGAAATTGCAAAAGATATATTACCTGCAACATTAAAAAAATAGTAGTACCTATGTTTGATTCATTATTCATAGTTTTTAGGTGTCATTTGGTACCATAAATGTGTATTTGAACCAATAAAAAATGTAAACATTATTTGAATGTAACATTTTTTGGAATGAATGACAAATCTTTTCCCTAAATATTTACAGTATCCCAAGTTCTGTTCTCTGCTTTTCTCTTTTTAACTCTCTGTTTCATTCTGTTGTGATGCTGTAACAGAATACTTGAGTCTGGGTACTTTATTGAGAGCAAAATTTATGTCTTCACCATTCTAGAGGTTGGGAAGTTCAAGAGCACAGCACTCATGTGGTGAGATCCTTGTTCCTTCACTTCACATGGCAGGAGAGGCGAGCAGGTGTCCACTCACTCTGTCATGCTCCAATATGAGCAACCTCCACCAGGGAGAAGCCCTCACCATGCTTAAAGGTCACACCATTTAATAGTACCACCTTGGTAACACCCAAATTTTTGGAGGAGGCACACTTAAACCACAACACTCTATATCCTCTAATAGGTATTATCCTGCATAATATACTCAACTAGGAGGTATGTTATACCCAAAAGACTGATTGCTGTTTCTCTTAGGAAAATTTTCTTAGCTCTAAAGATATATGCACAATAAATGTATGTGAGATCCCCAACTGGGGTCCTATGAGCTCTTGTCTTATTCTCTTTCCACTAATACAGTATGAAATATCAATGGATGGTATTAGCAAAAATGCCATCGAGAGAAAATGGTGAGTAAATCAGTGAGACTAGGAAGGCTGTCAGAGTTTGATGCTAGTTTTATGTAAAGTGAAAGTGTGATTACAGGTACATCAAGGGCAAATCATCTTCTAACACTAGGGAAAGTTAGGGAAGTTCAAAGCACAGTTTTGGAGTCATCCATAAGAGGCGTCCTCAGATTTCCAGAGATGAGCTGCTGTATTATCCCTGGTAATGTTCATCCCATCGGCTGGGGGCATCCTCTGGGTACTGTGGCCTCAGTGAATACTCAAGGATTTGATTCCACGAGCAGCAGCTAATGCCCTTGATAAAAGGCACTCCCTGAAGTTGGAATCTTCTTCGGGTGAATGCACTTTCATGCCCAACACACACTTCATTTATATTCACCCATCTGTTTTAGTTAGTAATTTTTTTAGTATCTTTCACTAAAACACACGAAGAGATAAAGTCTATTAAACTGTCTCCTCATAAATCTTTCCTATCTGGGAGCGGGGGTCAACAAATATTTTATTTAAAAGTTAAGATATTAAATTTTTTCATCTTTGAAGGCCTGTGGTTTCTGTTGCTGTTGTTTTAATACAAACGTTGCCATTGACAATGTATATACAAACGGTCATGCCTATGTTCCAAAAATACTTTAATTAAAAAAAGAAAAAGGTATCCCACAAGATTTGTCCGATGGCCTATAGTTTCTAACCCTTGCTCTATGGTTAGAATCAAATTTTACCAGGCTATAACTGGGTTATAGCTTTCATGT
>CAUYPK010108943.1:0-23970 GCA_963574355.1 Loris lydekkerianus
TCATGCCACGGTGACTGGGAAAATGCCAGGAAGGCTATGTTGAATATTGGGATGAAAATGTGTCAAATGGTTTATGAAGCTAGTATATGATGCCCCATGATCATATCAATGTATACAGCTATGATTTAATAAAAAAAAAATTAAATAAATAAATAAATAAATAAAAGAGAAAAAAAAAAAAAAGAAATTCTCTATTTACATAGAAATGGCACTTATTTTGCCTTTTGTCTGGCAAAAACAGAGGCATCTGCATAAATTCCAAAACGAAACAGAAATCCCAAACTTACATCCCACAGTGAAATGAACTGTTATAAGGAGGATAGACAAATACATCCATAATCCTTTCCTTTTATTAAAAAAAAAAATGTATTTCTTATTTCATGTGGAGAAAAAAGATGGAATAATACTTTTCTCTATTTTATAAAAAGCACAGGTGATCAAATCGTACTATATTTAGAGGCTCGTGAAGAAGCATATTTCCAAGGTTTCCCCACAGTATACTCTGTAAGAAAGATAATATGCAATAATATTTTTAATATGCTGTTTATTGGGGGGAAAAATTGAGTAAAAATACATTTCATGTTTTCTTAAAAAGGCTTTCAAGACCCTTGATTGTGTTTCTAAGTAAGACGCGACCTAAGTCTAACCACACATTAACTAGAAACGTCTTATAACAAAGCGTCCTTTTTTAAAAAGCAAAACTAATTCTTGTAACTTGAACAGAATAGTATTTCCTAAAGAAAGCAGTTTCTGCACACCAGACTTTAGAAATCACATCTAAAGTAAACATCTCGCTCACTTTCTCCCTCTCTCTTTCTATTTAGGGATTATGCAATTGCATGTCAAAGCTATTTTTATACAGACTAATGAAGTGTACAGCTTTTCTCTTGCTCTTTTGAACGTGCAAATTTATTTTCTATTAGTAGAAACAAAAGCTTGAAATGCAAAGCAGAGAGCAGCAGAGTTAAAGGCGCATATCCTTAAAAAACCGGACAGCAAGAGGCAAACCGTTGGGTATTAAGAATTATTTTTCCTGCTTGTATCCACTTCGGATGATGTTTTTTAGTCATAAAAGTAATATACATATTATTAGAAATTTGTAAAAATAATGCCAAAGAAAAATATCACTCACGGTCTCTAAAACAGTTTTTTGCAATGTGCATATATTCAATTTTTTTTGACAGTTGTAACATTAAATCTGTCATCACCTGTTTTCAGATAATATAAGCATGTTCCAAGGTGTTTCAATACCTTTGTAAGCATCATTGTTAATGACCAGGACATCTCATTGGGTAGCTACCCTTAACATCATAGTCTACATAACTATTCTTCTACCATTAAACACATGTGTCTAATGGTATTCAAGAGCAATTGACCATTAGCTGAGTTGTTACAGAGAGGATTTATACATCGCAGGCACTGAACTTGAAACAATGAAATTCTTTTACTCTTTGCTCCTGAATGAAACCAGCACAGGGGTGTGTGGTTTGCAAAACATGATGCAAACCCTCCCCTCTGTGTAACTCTGAAGGAGCAGGAAACACACATGGGAAGCGAGCACAGCGCATGCTGCGTTTCCCTGGACGAGCATTTTCCAGGTAGCTTCCTCAATTCCAGATTGTATGGAATTATATTTTAAGGAAATGTTAACTTTTGTCTATGTTTCTGGCCACCTTCCACCCCCATCTCAGCATGAGTGGGGGTGTGTGAAAAGATGAATGAAAGAAAAGGGAAACAGAGAGCAGGAGAGAGAAGTCAAAAAGAAACAAAAGGGTCAAGGTCGATTGGTTAGCAGAGACACAGTTCTAGAAGAATAAGAGAGGAACTTAACAAGTTATAGTTACTCTCTTTACCTAGGAAGTTAGGAGAGCTTGTCCTTAAAATAGGATTTGAGTAGGCGGGAGACTGAGATCAGGGAGGCAGCACCTCAGACAGTATTTTTATACCATTTTGCCTACCGAGTACCACAATAACCAACATTGATCCGCACACTACGTTTTTAAGGCCTGAATTTCTAAAGTGATGAGAAAAAGATAGGCTAAAATACGATGAAGGATATTTTACACCATCAATTACATGCATCTATTAGGTTTATAAATTTGGAAATTCTATTAGCTTTTTCCAATAGAAAGTCACCAGTCTCTACTCATTTGATTTCCCAGTACACTTAAGCCTCTATTTCCAGAATGGATACGAGTTTAAGCAAAAATAAAGTGTTTTGCACCTATAAAAAGTAAACACAAGGGGAAATAGTTAAGAAAATTATTCAGGTTTCCACAGAAAGGTAATTTTTTAATTCTAGTTTTATAAATGAAGGTATTTTTCTTGACCTTCCTGTATATGTGGCTAAAAAAATGTAACAAGGATTAAAAATCTCAAGCTCTGTACACACACACACACACACACTCCAGAGGGAATAGTCAACCTAATTTGTATTTAAATAAATCAAACTTCCTACAACCTAAATTAGTCATCAATAAAGGCAAAACACCACTATACTAAAACATTCTAATATTATTTTGATAGACAGATCCTGTTTCAGGCCCCATAAAATGTGTATTTTTCACTCCAACAGAGTTGACTCATTGTCATTAATAAGCCTACAAGAAATGTCTGTGCTTTCAGGTCACAGGTAAAATTTCTTAATAGGCAGCCAAGGAAGTTTATTAATGACTTGCTAACATTATGCAGAGAAACAGAAGTCTTGCAAAACTGCTTTAATATGTTTATATTTCCTGGCTCAATCTCACAAAATCGAGACAGCAAAAATAAACTATGAATAACTTCCCAAAACATAGTGATTCATACTCATTCTCTCTTAGCTTCTTAGTTTTTCTCCACATTTCCTCTGCCTTTCTTAGTTACACACCTAGACACTCACCCGTTTCAGCAAATAGTGAATTGATTGAGATCCATTGTGTTGAGAAACAGGAACCTTGAATCTTTTGCACTTTTTTGAGCCAATTCAAACAATAGAACTACCCTTTGACACCTGTCCAGTAGTTATTACTGAAAAATGCAATTAAATCCTTCCCTCAGGCACCCGTTAGGCTGACATGAGAGTGTCACACCACAGCCATCAGCGCTGCAAACGAGCCTGGCTCCTCTCCTCATGTTTTCTCCATGAGTCACCCACATATGCGACATTGTTCATCTTCATTCACACCAGAATACCAATCTCAAGAGCACTTCAGAGCCCAGCACCCTGGGACAGGGAAGATGACCCCAAATTCACATAATAAACCTGAGGCTGGTGAGAGTTCTCTGCTCAGAGGCCCGGAATACACAGAAGCATTTGTCAGGGCAGTGAGTAGTGGAGGACAGGTCTAACACCTGTCGGGATATCATGCTGGGCCACACAACCTTCACTTCTCCTGGCCTCCTAATCCTCACCACCCAAGAATGTGTTTATGCTGGTAAAACAAGCTGGAAACATTTAAGCTGGGTGGAAAGAGGGGAACAAAGTGTCACAATAAAGCAAACTCCCCTCTCTTAAGGATCCAGAGGAGGCATGGAAGGGAAAGATTATGGCATTAGATGACTGAATACACATGAACCTCACATTTTATTTTTAATCACTGTCTGTTGGATGTCCTCTGGACAGCTACCTCTCTTTAAGTTAACTATTTGGAACCAGATGTGCACTGAGGGGCTCACCAATCACCTCTTATTGTCTATATCATATCACTTAAAAGGAATCAAATACATATTACTATTCTACAAAACTCAGCCATAGAAAGGCTAAGTGAATTCCTAGGTTAAAATGAGTAAAAACCATAATAACTTAGCAAACTGGTTTCATGTCTTACTATTATAGCTCAGCTATATTACACCTGTGGTTGCCCAGTTTTGGATATAGTAGAACCTCCACAAGTGACCACCTCCCTACATTGACCACCACCTCAAGTTGACCTAATTTTCATAGGCTAGACATGCACCACATGTGTGTATCAATACAGTAGGCCTAATTCCTTCTGTTGACCACCTCCATATGCTAAAAAAAATGGTTACAATCCCTCGAGTGGTCAACTTACAGAAGTTGTACTGTAGTTATCATTTGTAATGTTACTTCTGTGTGAAAACACTTCAAAAGTTCCCCATTAAATACATTCATAAGTGAGTTTTGTTAAAGAACATATTCATAGTTTTGAAGCTGGTTAAACATCATCTTTATTTGATCCACGTGTGTTTGATATACCTCAAATAGTCACCAGACTATGTCTTATTTATGTTTGGGTTGCATATGACCTATTGATTTAGCATAATGCTAACTGCTTCATGACTATCTGTGGCATATGCTGTGCTTTCTGGTTTCTGAATAGACATAAAATAGTTATCATGAACTGATAGAATAACCATACATCACTTAAAGAATGATAGGGATATGTTCTGAGAAATGAATCCTTAGGCAGTTTCATCATTATGTAAGTGTCACAGAGTGTACTTACACAAATCTAGATGGTATAGCCTTCTACACAGATGGGTATGGCTACACGGAATAGCTTATTGCTCCCAGGCTATACACTTGTACAGCAGGTTACTGTACTGATTATTATAAGAAATTGTAACACAGTATTTGTGCATATAAACACAGAAAAGTTACAGTAATATTATGGAATAAAAGATAATAAATGGTGCATCTATACAGAGCATTTAGCTTAGTGGAGCTTGCTGAACTAAGTTTCTCTGGATGAGTTGGTGAGTGAGTGGTGTGTGAATGCAAAGGCCTAGGCCATCACTGTACACTACCGTGGACTTTATAAACACTGCGCACTTAGGTCATGCTAAATTTATTAAAAATATTTTTCTTTCTTTAATAATAAATGAACCCTAGTTTACTGTACCTTTTTACTTTATAAACCTTTTAATTATTTTAAACTTTTTGACCTTCATAATAACATTTAGCTTAAAATAAAAAATATTGTGCAGCTGTACAAAAATATCTTCTTTCTTTATACCCATATTTTATAAGCTTTTTCTATTTTAAACATTTTTTAAATTTTTTACTTTTTAAGCTACACTCCACCCCTCACCCCCCAAATGAAGATACAAACACATTAGCTTAGGCCTACACAAAATCAAGATCATTAATATCACTCACACCTCTACCTCTTGTCTCACTGGAAGGATTTTAGGGGTCAAAACACACATGAAGCTGTAAGCCCCTGTGATAAGGATGCCTTCTGGGCTACCTCCTGCGGGAACTGATTGGGGCTATTTTATAACTAACTTTTTTAAATACAGGTAGAAATGATACATCCTGAAAAATAATAAAAGTATAACATAGGAAATCCATAACCCGGTAACATAATTGTTTATTATCATTATCCAGTATTATGTACTATACATAACTGTACCTGCTAGACTTTTGTATGACTGGAAGTGCAGTAGGTTGATACCAGCATCACCAAACGTGAGAGTAACGCATTGCCCTAAAACACTGTTATGGCTATAACGTTACTAACAGAGAGGAGTTTTTCAGCTCCATAATACAGCATGGTATATGTGATCCATCTTTAACCAGTATGTCATTTGTGACACATGCCCATACTTACTGTATGTTACACTCCATGACAAAGAGTTAGACTTGACAGTAGTATTGACAAAACTACTCTCTCTGATCTTGCACACCCCTCATCATCTGGCTCACAGAACACCACACTTCACATTTCCTCCCACCTCCCTGACTGTTCTGTCTCCCATTTAAGCCAGGATTCTGTTCTTCTTCCAACCTAGGTGATTTCATTTAAACTCAAGGCCTTAAATATTATTGACAGGTTGATAAATCCAAATGTATTCATCCTGCACTGGTCCCTGGCTTAGATGCCTGAAAGGTAATTCAAACTGATGACCATGTGCCAATGAACTCCTTCCTCAAAATCTGCTCCACCTGAATTTTTCTCATCTCTTTAACTAAAAACAACTTTATTTCTCCTGTTCCTTGAATTCAAAAAAACTGTGAATCATCTTTGATCACACAACTCACATCAAATCCTGTTGGCTTTATCCCAAATTTGACCGTATCTCATTACATCCCCTGCATTTGTCTCTACTCAGGCTCCCACCATCGCCCCACTGGGTTCCTGCAGAAGACTCCCATTTTTGTTCCCCTATGTTCGACACCGCACAGGACTACCACAGTGATATCTTTAAGTTATAAGCCAGATCACGTCTCTGGCTCTGCTCAAAGTCTTTTTGTGGTTTTTCAACTGGCATAAAATGAAATCCAAGATCTCTTACAGAAACTGGGCCCCACTTATCTCTCTAGTCTGTTTTCATACAAATCTGCACTCTAATTGTCTTCTCTAAACAGGTGGCCTCTTTGCCAAGAATGTGCCTGCATCTGAGCCTTTGCATTTACTCTCCTTTTTACATGAAATGCCTTTTCTTTTATTCACATGTTGTATATAGCTGACTATTATTTTTCAGCTTTATGCTAAAATAGTTAAATTACCTGACCCGCCAATGTAATTAGCTTAGACAGGGACTCCCCATCACACAAAGTATATTATTTTTTCAACACACTTAAACGACTTGAAATTACCTTATATACTTATTAGTTTGCTTGTTTGTTGCTTCTGTATTTTGAGAACCTTATCTGAGTTCCATATACCTTTACAGCCCTTATTCTGAAGGGAGATGGCATCAGCAAGATGGTGGAACAGGAAGCCCCAGACTTTCTTTCTTCTCATAGAGATGTAGATTCAACAATAATACATGGAACAATTCCCTTTATGAGAAATCCAGAAACTAAGAGACCTTGCACCCCTGGCTAAGCTAGTAGGAAATTTCATGTCACTCACTAGCCATAGACCTCACCCCAGCCCCAGCTCAGTGTGGGACAGTAGGGAGAAAAACTCCAGCACCTGGATTCTTCCTAGGGAGGTAAACAGAAGACTAAAATACATGCCCAACATACAGATTTTTCAAGGGTCTGCTCAAGGGCCTGGGTTCTGTCTTCCTTAACTCAGTGGACAGGACAGGACCTGCTATACTTTAGAAACCTGAGGGCCCCTAAAAACAAGAGATCTGGGCAGCCTATGATAGCTCAAGAGGTCCTGCAGTACCACAGATAGACACCAGAGGGAGCAGGGGATCGGAATCTCCTGAAAAAATGAAATGAGCAAATCCCTCCAATTGGTTAACTTAGATGCACAAGCCCAGAAAACATGCATTCATGTACACTAAAAAAGTTTGTGAGGCCCTCAGAATCTCTAGCTGGGCTGATTAGGAAATGTCTTTTCCTGTATGAACATAGTCCTTAGAGACTGGGTGAGGTGATGAGTTTTGGGGGTTTGTTTTGTTTTTCAATATACAGATCCCATCATGAAAGTTATGAGACATCTAGAGAAACAGGGAAACACAGCACAGAAGGAACAAAATAAATCTTCAGAAACTGATCCTAACAAAACAGAGACATGTGGATTACCTGAAAAAAATTTCAAAGTAACTACACAAAGATGCTTAGTGACCTAAGAAAAATGACGCATCAACAAATTGAGAATATGAATAAAGAGATAAAAACCATAAACAAGAATGAAACAGAAATTTTGGAGCTGAGGATTAGAATAATTTAAGTTGAAAAATTTGCTAAAGGTCCAATAGCAGACTTGATTAAACATCAGGGAAAAAATCAGTAAATTCAAACACAGTTTATTTGATATTATCCAGTAAAAAAGAGAAAAAGAATGATGAAAGTCTAGTGATCTATAAGATACCATCAAATGAATGAATATCTGTAACATAATCAAGGTCTTATATAAAAGCCTACTGATAATATTTTACTCAACAGAAAAAACTAAAAGTGTTTTCTCTATGATTAGGAACAAAGCAAGGAGATATGCTCTTACCACATATATTTAAAAAGTACTAGAAATCCAAGGTAGAGCAATTAGGCAAGTAGAAAAAAAAACAAAACTCATCCAAATCAGAAAGGAAGAAGTGAAATTATCTTTGCTCTCATATGATATGATCTTATATGTAGAAAACCCTAAAGACTCCACCAAAAAAGAGAACTCTTACAACAAAAAACAAATTCAGTAAAGTTGCAGGATACAAAATCAACATACAAAAAACCATTGTATTGCTAACAGTTAACTACCCAAAATAAATGGTAAGAAACCAATTTCACGTATAATAGCATCAAAAATAATAGAATGTTTAGGAATAAACTTACCCAAGGACGTAAAACACTTATACAATGAAAATTACAAAACATTCATGAACAAAATTAAAGAAGACACAAATAAATGGACAGATATCCTGTGTTCATGGATTGAAAGATTTAATATTGTTAAAATATCCATACCACCTAAGGTAATCAACAGATTCAATGCCAATCAAAATACAAAGGCATTTTTTTACCTAAACAGAAAAACAATTCTAAAATTCATATGGAACCACAAAGGACCATAAATAGCTGAAACAATCTTGAGAAAGAAGAATAAATCTAAACGCCTCATAATTCCTAACTTCCAAAATACATTACAAAGATAGAATAATCAAAACAGTACAGTTAAGCATATGAAAAGATGTTCCATACCACATATCATCAGAGAAATGCAAATTATAACAATGAGAAACTTTCACACTTATTAGAAGGGCCAAAATCAACAACACTAGCAATAACAAATGCTGATGAGGATGTGGAACAGCAGGAACTCATGGCTGGTGGGAAGGCAAAATGGTACAAGCATTTTGGGAGACAGGCAATTTCTTAAAAAATTAAGACATACTTTTACCATGTGATTCAGTAATCGTGCTCCTTGATATTTACCCAAAGGACATGAAAATTTAAAGTCTGCACAAAAACCCACAAACAGATGTTTACAGCAACTTTGTTCATAATTAACTGCCAAGACCTGGAAGCAACCAAGCTGTCTTTCATCTTATAGAGGAATGGATAAATTTTAGTAAGTAAAAAAAAAAAAAAAAAAAAAAAAAGGCAAAACACTATTCAGGGCTAAAAAGAAATGAGCTAGCAAGCCAGGAAAAGACATTCAGAAAACTTAAAAGCATATTTTAAGCAAAAGAAGCCAATCTGAAAAGCCTACAAGCTATATAATTCCAAATATATCACATTCTGGAAAAGTCAAAACTATAGGAGACAGTAAAAGACCACGGGTGTCAGGAGTTACAGGATTGAAAGAGAGAAATAGGAAGAGCATGGAGGATTGTTAAGGGCAGTAAAACCACCCTGTGTACTAAAAGGCAGTAAAACGACTCTGTATACATTTGTCCAAACCCATAAAATGTACAGCACCAAAATGAATCATAATGTTAACAGTGGACTTTTGGTGATAACAGTGTGTCAGTCAGTGTAGGTTCATCAATTCTAACCCAGGCACCACTCTGATGGGGGAGGCTGAAATGGAGGAAGATATGGTTATGCGGGGGCAGGGTATTTGAAAAATCTCTTCACCTTCTGCTCAATTTAGCTGTGATCCCAAAAGTGCTCTAAAAATAGCTTATTAAAAATCATTTTTTAGAAAAGAATGTTTGGGAGAAGAAAATGTGAAAAACATTTCTAAAACAAAAAACCCTATATGCTTCAGACATACAGACAAATGTATGGATCAATGGAACAGAGTAAGAGCCCAAAGATAACCCACACATACATGGTCAAATGGTCTCCAACAAGGCTGTTAAGACTACACAATGGAGGAAAGAGAGTCTCCTCAACAAATAATTTTGGAAAAACTGGATATGCATGTGCAAAAGAATAAAATTGGACCCTTACCTTACACCACACACAAAAATAAAGTTGAAATGCGTTAGAAACGTAAACATAAGATGTGAAAGCATGAAATTCTTAGAAGGAAATATAGGGGAAAACTTGGTAACATTGGTCTTGGTAATGACTTCTTTGATATGACCCCAAAAGCCCAGGCAACAAAAACAAAAACAAGACAAGTGAGATTGTATCAAACTAAAATGTTTCTGTGCAGCAAGGAACAATCAACAAATTAAAAAGGCAACCTGTGGAATGTATATAAAAATATATATGTATGTATTTATATACAAAGTCTATGTATATATAAATATGTACATACAGATAAATACATATGCAGTCATATATACATGAGCATCCGAGAGAGTTGGTTTCAGAACCAACAGGTACAAAAATCTGTACATGTCCAAATCCCTTATATAAAATAATACAGTATTTGCATATAACCTACAAATATCGTTTAAATTATCTATAGATGGCTTATAACACCGAATAGAATATAAATGCTATGTAAATAATTATACTGTATTTATTTGTATTTGTATTTGTATTATGTTGAATTGTTATACTTTTAATTTTTACTTTTCTCAAATATTTTTGATTCATACTTGTTTGAATCCTTGAATCCATGAATGGATTGATTTAGATATGAGGGCCAACTGTACTGATAAGGGATTAGTTTCCAAAATATACATAGAACTGACACAACTCAGTAAGCAAAAAGAAAAAAAAAAAATAGTTCTCCAAATAAGACACACAGATTGACATGACAATAGGTATATGAAAAGATGCTCAATATCACTAATTATCAGGAAGATACAAATCAAACCTACAATGAGGCTGGACGTGGTGGCTCACACTTGTAACCCTAGCACCCTGGGAGGCCAAGGCACGTGGACTGCTTAAGCTCAGGAGTTTGAGACCAGCCTGAGCAAGAGTGAGACCTTGTCTCTACCAAAAAAAAAAAAAAGAAAGAAAAAGAAAAAGAAAGAAAAACAAAAAACAGAAAAATTAGCTGGGCATCACAGCAGGCACTGTAGCTACAGCCAATCGGAAGGCTGAGGCAGGAGGATCGCTAGAGCCCAGGAGTTTGAGATTACTGTAAGCTATGACATCATAGCACTCTAGCCTGGGGCAACAGAGTAAGATTCTGTGTCAAAAACAAAGAAAACCAAATCCCACAATGAGATACTACTTCACACACACCCCATAGGATGACTATCATCAAAACTCAGAAAATAAATATTGGTGAAGATGTGGAGAAACTGGAACCCTTGTGTGCAGTTGGTGAGAAAGTAAAATAGTGCAGCTAGTATGGAAAATAGCAAGGAGGTTCCACAAAAAAAATTTTAAATAGACCTGTCATATGATCCAGCAATGGAACTTCTAGGTATTTATTTGAAAGAATTTAAAACAGGGTATCAAATAATATTTGCATTCCCATGTTAACTGCAGCATTATTCACAATACTCAAGAGACAGATAATCTAAATGTCTATTAACAGATGAATGAATAAAAAATAAATGTGGTATATACATAAAATGGTATATTATCCAGCCTTAAAAAAAGAAGGAAACCTTGTCATATGCAACAACATGGATGAATCTTGAGGCCATTGTACTATGTAAACCAATTACATAAGGAAAAATATAGTATGTTTCCACTTAGAAGAGGTATCTAAAATGGTCAAACTCATAGAAGCAAAAAGTAGAACGGTGGTTGCTGGGAGCTGTGGGGTGGAGACGATGTGAGAATTGCAGTTCAGAAGAGGTAGAGCTTTAGTCATGCAAGAGGAAAAAGTTCTAGAGATCTGCTGTACAATAAATAATGTGCATATAGTCAACAATATACTGTATTGCACACTTAAAATCTGTTAATAGATCTCTTGTTATATACTTTTTACCACAATTTAATATAAAATGGTAAGTATCTGACATAGAATAGTTTTAAAAGATTATAGCATATCCATAAAACTGCATACAATAAAGCCTTTAAAAAGTATTCTATAAATCAATAGTTAAAATTCTGGACATATGTCCAAGAAATATTGCCAAAGGAGACAATCAAGTTATGAAATAATATGTCTAATAAAATACAATTTGAGCAGGAAAAAGATCCCAAGGATCCATGGGGTGCTAGTACACAGCAGGCTCTCAATAAACATTTAATAAATATTTAATTCAAGGAATTTTCATTTATTGACCACATAAAACAATAAAAAAAAAAAAATTCTACATCATCTTACTTCTTTTTACTAATGACTTTTGGATTGAAAGTCCATTTATAAACTTCATTTGGTCATTTGGGGGATGAGAAACTGTCTTTATTGAAAGACAGTACCAACTTTTATTTTCCTCAATATTCAGGAGGATTCTCCATCATCTTACAATTCTGAGATTTTCACTGCTTCACTCAGCAATACACAGAAGGAAACAGGCAAGAAAACAGATGATGAAAGCAAAACAGTGAGTCCCACCTGTAAGAAGTGTGGGGCAGACTGTTACTCTAGAGGGCAAAGAATAAAATACTAATTGTGGATTACCTACTTCAAAGAAATGAGTGTTAGAAAAAGTAGCTCTGATCCTAAAAAGCTGGTGGTATTTATAAGAGAAAGAAAAAGACATAAAAGGAGAAATTAGGGACGAGAAAGTTTGAAAAGCTTTGAATCCAGTGTTTGTTCTATCCCTGACTAGTAGTATGCTTTTAAGAAAATGATCAAAATGTTTATTT
Source organism: Loris lydekkerianus (assembly GCA_963574355.1). NCBI lineage: Eukaryota > Metazoa > Chordata > Mammalia > Primates > Lorisidae > Loris > Loris lydekkerianus. The sequence goes on from CAUYPK010108943.1 coordinate 12,461, forward strand.
TCTCAGCTCCGCAATGATGGAGTTTGACTAGGCAGGATCTACTGTAGATCTCAGGCTCCAAATTCAACGAATTTGTCCTTTAGAATGTCACATGCAATTCATTCAAAATACATTGTGACAAAATTTTGCTGGTGCTTTCTTACAGTCTTCAGCCTTTCAGACATAGTTGCCATTTTTGCTTGTTCTTTTGATTTTCTTTTACACACAAAGACACACAACCCAATTGGACTTATCTATACAATTAGACTATTTTCTTCTTCTTCTAGAAGAAAGAAATCTTATTAGGTCCCTATCAAGAAGGCTTATCTAAAGCAATTTAATCTTGCATCAGGGAAAAATTACAGGGAATAAAACACACACACACACATGCACAAGAGTAATGTGATTGTGAGATAGTGAGTAGTGAAGAATAAAGCAGGAGTTCTTGTCCTGTCAAAAAATTCTTATTTGCATAATAGCATAGTATAATTGTCCAAGAAAAATGTGCCTCAGGAACGATATCATTATTATAAAATAACATCATTTACAATTTTAATTAAGCCAAATTATTGAAAATTACTCTTATGAAATAGATTTTTCAGGCCTGCTCAAATCAGGAGCCAAATGTCATTGTCTGATAAGGAATCTTCCAGAAATTAAAACTGATGTGAAGCTTTGGAACTTGTTAACCAGAGAGTAAAAAAGGAAATCTGTATTTGCTAAGGGTAAAATAATTACACCATCATTTTTTGTAGCATGTGAGCTATAACACACCAAGAAGTATCTGTCTTGTGGCAGGTTTTAAATTAAAAAAAAATTTTTTAATGAAATATATGTCTTTTATCCTGAAATAGAGCTTAGAATTTATTTTAAGAAAATAAGAATGAAATAAAGGGCTCTGCTACACAGAGCACACTGCAAAAAAATCATCTAGTAATTACCTATGGTCATAAAAATGTGTCTTGTTCTTAAAGAGTCTTAGACACACTGAATTCAATATCTAGAACCAGCCTCAGAATCCTTAACCAGCCACCGCTTTCTCTCTGTATGTTCCCCAAAGTATGCATATTATCTTCTCACTCCTCTTATTGGAAAGTTCTCGCCCATCGTACTAGCCCAAGCCTTCTCTGTCCCATCTCAACCTTCAATCTGGAACATTCTTCAGAAAACCAACTTTTATAAAATGTTGTTCAATTAATCTTTCTAATTTCATTCAATCTAATCTCCGGATACCATATAACACTCATGCATCACTTAATCACAGGACACAGACTGAGAAATGAAATTCCTTAGGGAATTTCATCCTTGTGCAGACATCATAGAATTTACACAAACCCAGAAGGTACAGTTTATCACACACCTGGGCTATAAGGTACAGTCTGTTGCTCCCAGGCTACAAACTTGTACAGCATGTTACTGTACAGTTGCAACACAACACTAAGTATTTGTGTGTCTAAATATATCTAACTATAGAAAAGGTGCAGTAGAAATATGGTATAAAAGATTTAAAAAAGCTGCACCTGCAGAGGGCACTTATTACAAACAATGCTTGCAGGATCAGAAGTTGCTCTGGGTTGAGTTAGTGAATGAGTGAGTGAGTGTAAAGGCCTAGGATGTTCCCATACATGGCTGTAGACTTTATCAACACTGTACACTTATACGACACTGAAATTACTAAAAACACTTTCTGGCCAGGGAAGGTGGTGCGTGCCTGAATTCCAAGTACTTTGAGAGGATGAGGCAGGAGTTTGAGACCAGCCTGGGAGGTTAGTGGGACCCACCCCTCATCTCTGCATTAAAAAGTGTTTTTAAAAATTAGCCAGACATGATGGTATGCACCTGTAGTCCCAACTACTTAGGAAATTGAAACAGGAGGATCATTTGATCCCAGGAGTTCGAGTTTACAGTGAGTATGACAAGGCCACTGCACTCCAGCCTAGTGACAGAGCAACACACAGTATCAGATATATAGAGAAAGATAGAGATATACACACACATATATATTTCTTCAATAATAAGCTAAACTTCACTTATTGTAACTATTTTCCTTTATACACTTGTTAATTTCTTGAAATTTTTTACTCATTTGTAATAACACTTAGCTTGAAACATACATTATACAGCTGTAAAAAAATATTTTCTATTTCTATTCTATAAGCTTTTATACTTTTAAAATTTATTTTCTAGACCTACACAGAATCCCGAGCATATATATTACTCCCACCTCCAAGTTTTGTCCCACCGGAAGAAGGTCTTCAGGACCAGTAACATGCATGGAGCTGTGATCTCGTGTAACAAGCCCTTCTGGAACACTTCATGAAGGTGTTTAACATTTTATTCTATATAGGTATCAAACTATCACAAGAACCCCCCAAATATGTACAGTTATTACATATTAATTTTTTAAAAAAACAAATTTTGAAAAAGAAATGACAGGAAATAATTGATAGAAAGTACAGCATAGGAAATGCATAAGCCAGGGACATATTTATTTTCTATCATTATCTAGTATTGTGTACAACACATAGTCACATGCGTTATACATGTGTATGATGGGCAGCACAGTAGGTTCAGGCCAACATCTCCACAAACACATGAGTAATGTGCTATATAACACTGCAACAGCTGCATCATAGGTGATAGGAATTTTTCAGCCTAATCATAATCTTATGGGACCACCACTGTATATGTGAGCCATCACTGACCTAGATGTCATTCTGTAATTGTTCACGTCTTTCTGAAATTTTCCATTTGTTGACTTCTCATTGCAATTAAAAGCTCAACTACCCATCCAGGCCTCCAAAGCCTGCCTGGCTCAGCTCATCTGCTGTAGCTATCCTGATGCAACAGGGACGGCCTAATCACATCAGCACTTCTATGCGGGAGGAGAAGATACCAAGAATGTTTTGGCATTTGTGTGTGCAGCCTTCTCTTCCTGGAACACTCACCCACCAAAATATGTATATGACTTTGACTTTTCCTCATCCAAACCTCACCTTTACTACCATGTCCTTAGAGAAAACTTTTCTGAACACAGCCCTTTCCAGAGAGGCCCCACCTCCCATCCTTCTGTTTCATTAGGCCCTTGTTTAGTCTCAGAATATTAATACTTTCTGAATGTATCCAGTTCAGATGTGTATTTGTTAACTTTTAGTTACTCCCCAGGAACACAGCAGCTTTATGAGAACCCATTTCCCTTAGTTCTGTTCTTTGTTGATTATGCCCCATGCTTAGAACAATGCCTTTCAAAAAATCGAAATACAGAGTGAATAAATGGATGCTTTTTAACTATTTCTTGATTTAGTTGAGTGGATCTTCACATCAACTCTCTTTCCTCAGGCCTCTACAATAGCTGCCACTCTGTCTTAACAAGACAAACAAATGCAAAACTGTTGCTGAATGAAGATTCAGAAAGAGAACTGAGGAGATTCAGGGTGTGTTCGCATGTCCAGAAAACTCAAACTTTTATGCTTCAAGTCAGTTCCCTCTTTTGCCTGTATAAATAATAAATTGTTCTGACCAATAAGTAAATGCAATTTTGTCTTACAAAATTTTACTTAGTAACCCCTGCGAACGATTGTCTCCATTTTCGTTAGGCGTTTCATGGTTTGTGTGTGGACTGAGACAACAAGAAAACAGGAACCTTCTTCCCCTTCTGAGAAGCGGCAGTGAAATGGGTGTTCTCAGAAACCATCCCCATCCCCATCCCCTACTGCAATAGGAACATCAGAACTGCACCAGGCAATCCTTAATTTTCTCTAGGAACTGTTTTGCAATTAACATTGTAAATTATATTTTACCTAAAAGAAGCATAATAACCAATGCCAGCTTCAAAGTCAAGGTTAAGAAGACCTCTACTGTATTCCCTGGCTTCTCTGCTCCACAGACAGCTAGGTCTCAATTATCTGAGATGCAGCTGCATGAAAAACGTGGCCTATTAAGGAACATAATTTGTAAGCCTCTCCATGGCTATTCTAAGACAATAGTGACAGTTTATTTCCAAAGGAAAATAAAACATAGAAACTCTAAATCCTTCTCTCTTCCCATCCATTTGGGTTTGCCTGGCGTGGAAATCCATTAGGACATCCTAACTACACTGTCACCCTGCTGGGGACACACACAGCACTTAGACCCATGGTGTGGTGCCTCCTGGATTAACAGGACAAGACCTCCCTCAGAACTCCTCACCAAATCCAGAGGCAAAATAAGGTATCTCTTCTTTCTGGGTTAACACAAAAATGGATACAAACTGATGCCTCAGTTCATAAATCTCATAATCCACTTCCTGGGTACCATTGTTATCCCCACTGGTACAGAAACTAAAGGCCATCCAAAGAAAAAGAAGCTCATTCTATCGTACCTGTCACTGAAATCAAGTGTTTTCAAATCACCTTTATGTAAATAATAGTGACAAAAATGAAAAATTTTTCATTTGCCCAAAAGAAACATGTTCTGTAGCAATTATGAGTTCTTGATGAATCTCCTTATTCCTCTAAGCAAATTTGAGCAAAATAATAAGACCAGATGCATAAACTGTAAAAGAAAAACTTTAAAATAGCCGAGAAACTATGTTGGGGCCCTAAAAGTGGAAATTTTAAGGATGTAAGATTTTTTTCCCTAAAATGTGCTTCAATACATGTATAATCTGCATGGTCATGTAATGGTGCCCAGCAATATCTCTCTGCCTCCCCTCCATCCAAACAGACACTACTTTACTATCACCAGAAAACATGTTATACGTTACACTTACAAGACTTCTGGGAAACTGACTCCTGAGGTACTTCTAAGGAGAATCAAACTTTTTAACTGAGTGGCCCACAAATATTGACACTTTCACTCAACGTGGCTATAGACTGAGGATGGACTAACCAGAGATCTCTTGCTTACACATAATAATACATTCCAAAAAAATCCGAAAAACCCAAGATATAGAGTAGAATCACATAAAGAATATTTTTAATACATATGAAACTCTACTCATAAGAAAAAACAGTTCTGTACAGAGAAAGCAAGCATCACCCACCAAATCGTTACTATGAGGGGATAAATTAGGACAGAGAGAAAAATCAACTTATAAGATATCAAAGTAATCTTAAAAGAGATTACCTATTAAATGCTAAAAAGTCACTTCCTCGTACAAAGGGGTATGTTTGATCAGAGATCTAAAAGAAAGGTTTTTAATAATTTAAAAAATACAGATCTAATAAACATAGATTTGAAGGGATAAGTATAATTCTAGATGTTTGTTTTGCAGTGCTTTAATTCAAAATTGGAAAAGGGAAATATTAAAGTCTAGAAATAGCACCATGATCTTTAACATCATTAAATGCACATTGTTCAATTAAGTGCTTAAAAACTCACAAGCCAGGGGAAAGAGACACATAAATGAGAACTGAAGCTGACCCTTGTCAAGTGAAAAACGAATGAATCTGAGGGAAAGTCAGCCAGACTTGCCTTTTCAAATAACAGTTTCAGTGACCCAGGAGAAGGCTCAAGAGCCACCATGACACTTGGCCAAAGGACGTGATTCAACAATGCTGATATGAAAGGACCAAGCATTCTGAGAGAGAGAACAGAAATTTTTTATAGAAAAAAAGCCATTCTTATGCTACATTATGATTCCTCCTCTTCTGCAATACTGCCTACCCTTCTAATGGACACTTATAAAAGTTTTAACTGAGCAGAACAACTAAAATAATCAGGGGACATTATAACTGTCAAGGAAGAGATTAAAAAACAAAATCACTAGAAGAGCAAAGACCCAAGACACACGTGATCAAGGATTATAAACATAAAGAGTTGGATGAGAATGCAATGTAGATGTGGCAAGGACTAGAGATTGAAAAGAGACAGTGTTACTATCTTTAGAAGAGAATTACATGACTTTGTTCATGAAACTCACTAGAAAAATGGCTTAAAACATAAAGGATGAAATTTTACAAAAGATCAAATGAATAGAAAACTTTATTGAAAGGAATGTGAGCCATTTATCTCAAGAGAAGATACAGGCTGAAATGTAATTACTTTCACAATATTTAGATAAATTATGCTCATGACTGTACACTCATGACAGATTTTTTCATAATGTCATTGATACTCAAGGTACAGTCCTCCCTTTTAAAGCTACGGCACTGTTTTTAAATGTACCGTGGAACCATCATTAACAGTTGAAATACTGGGCTAGATGAACTGCTGTTCTTAATGCAGCTGCCTTACTCCCAGTTGGTTCTCTGCCTCCAAAGAGAGGCACAGAAATAGCTAAAAAGAAATGGAAAATACTGCATTCCCTGACTGATAAATAATTAACCTAATCTACATGGATATTTAATCAATGATAAAATAGGCATGAATGGGGCCATTGGTCATGCCTATGAGCTCAGAGCAGAGAACCTGAGTTAATGGCTGAAAGGAGCCTGCCTCCCTTCCCCAGAAGCCTCTCTCTTTTGCAATGCCATGGGTTCTAGTCCACTCTACCTTACTATTGAAGAGAATGAGCCATTTGGTCCACAGGACCATCAGGAAATTTAAACTTATTTTACTTGTCTTCCAATTCTAAACTTCACTTAGAACTGAAGTTTGAAAAGAATCACCCCATAGATGAGGTGCAGCATGATGGCGGACAGGACGGACATGTAGCCCACCTCTCCCAAGCCATCAGGTGAGAGGAAAGGGGGTCTGGACCTTCCCCGTGTGTGGATTATTAGAGTGGGCAGACAGCTGGAGACGCTCAGTAAAGTGGCAGATTGCTATATATGAGGGGTAATTTAAAACCATAGACTCTGTTGTACAGATTCTTCCCTGCTTGGCCATGCTGGCAAGCAGGCCCCTCCCCTATGGAGCACAGCAGCTTGTAAATGCTGACAAAACCCAATTGACGAATATTTATTCCTGAACTGAGGGAGGCATCCAAAAGGAGAGCCACTCAAAACCACGGGGAGCTGGGCAACCTGTTGGACAATTGAAGGGAAAGGATCCTGCCCCGGGAAACAGACATTTTGAATTATCCAAAAGGGCAGTCACCCTCCCCCAGACCAGAAGCCAGAGCATTCCTGGGGGACAATGTTGGAGGGAGTAGGTGGTTCAGGCTGCCCAGGGAACTGGCGGGTCCCGATCCAAAAGGGAAACTCTGAACCATAAAACTCAGAATAAGGTCCCCAAGTGCTCCAGCTGCAGAACCAGCTACAGCTGCTTCAGTGCGAACCCGCCAGCAACCGCAGGAACCCAGCAGCACCCTCCCCCACAGCTGATTGCAGTTGCCAGTTTGCAGGAGAACCTGGGAACAGAGTGGAAAGATTTAAGAAGTGTGGACTCTTGCACTGAGTGGGAAAGTCAGTGGCAAGTGCTGTCTGGAGCAGAACAGCCGAGGCTACACAATACTTAGGTGACAAACTTTTACAGAAACTCCAAAATGGAGATTGGCCTTGGAAGGTGGTTACCATGGTAACAGTATAAACTGTGAATCAGGTATAAGCCTGGGAACCACTCACAGCGACACCGGGTGTCCAGAAAGTATATTGCAGTATGAATATATTCCTATGAAAGTTGATCCCTACATCATACATATAGATGTATATATGTATATTTCTACATACAAGAATAATATTTTTGTAGTTGGTACCTTTTTTTTGTTGTTGTTCTGTTTTTTCCTCACCATTTACTTGGAGGAGCTTTTGTTAATTTTTTATTATTACTTTTTATGTAGATATATTTTTTATTTCTATTTTTTTAATTTTAATTTATCCTTTCTTCTCTTTTAACTTTTCTACATACACCACTTTTTTCTCACTTTTTTTTCCCAATTATTCTACGATTATCACTATTTTTATTGCAGTTGTTTTTAGGTTGCTGTTGACGTGGGTGTTGTTTGTATGTCTATGTGTCTCCATCTGCTTCTGTATCTATGGGCTCATGTGTCTGGTAGCCTTTGCATCTGTTTATTTGCTCATTTGCTCTCAATGAGCTTTGTGTTAAGACCTGCAACTCTGGGCTCCCAGCACTCCCCTCCACTCTCACTCTGAGGTCTGCAGGAATCCAGATTCTTGGGTGATTTCTCGAGAGGTCCAGACAGGACCTGAACTGCAGCTGGACAGTGCTGATTCTGCAGCACAAGAGTGAGGAGATGACAGTCGGCTAAGAGGGAATCACGCTGGAGCGGCAGTGCCCCGAGTTGCAGAGCAGCAGCCGTCTTCAGCAATAATAAGGCCCACCCCATGATATCCCGGAGCCACTCCTCCTGTCTCCCAGGGCAACCAAATGAGGCCGGGCATCTTCTCAGATGGCAACCATCATGGAACACACCTGGGACTGAAACACAGGCCCCGTGAGTAAAGGGTTTGCCTGAGGCGGTACTGGCCTGGGTGGAATGTGGGGACTAGAAGACGCACCTGCAGAGCTGGGAAACTCCCAGGGTGGGGCTGATCCAGAGGATCACTTTACCAAGCCTAAGATGCACCCGGCCCTCAGGGTATCATCACCCTACAGACAAAGGAGGCCAAGAGGCTACAGCTGACAACTAATCATGCTGAGAATACAAACCTGCAGGAGTAAAGACAGGGCCTGAGGCACAAGTTCTGGGAACTCAAATCAGCCTCTCCTCTGCAGAGGAATTTAGCAGGGTCAGAAACAAACCCCCACAGGGTTGTTCCGTTCAGCCAGTAACATAAACTAAGGGTGGGGCTGGAACTGAGTAAATACCCCCAGCCTCCACCAAGTGCCCGAGGTTGACAGGCCTCACAACCCCCTACTAGATAGAGGCAGAGAGCAGCGGCCTGGACGAGCAGATACAGACTTCCCTGTGATTTAGGCAGGTGCAAACCTCTGGAGTATCTGCTCACTGCAGACAACTGACTGGGTCACAGCCCTGCGGGGCTAGCAGCAACTGGGTGAGACAGAGCTGCAAGGTGAGGAACGAGGCATCAACCTTCGCAGACTGATCTATTTGCTGGGTGGCTCCTCCTGACTCCACACAGCACTGGAGTAAGCCATATTAGAGTAGTCACCAGACCCCTGTGATCCAGTTTCCAGAGTCCTCTTAAACTCTTCCACCCGAGACAGGTACTGACTGAGATAATTGATTTGGACCTTTTGAACTGAGCCAATCACCTGGGGACTATCCAGGTGGTGCCCTGGGTATGTGGTTGTAGGAAGGTTTGATATTCCTTTTCGAATTATTGCCTGGTGGGTAGGGTGACTTAATTGCCGGTATTTCTCCACAACTGAGACTTCAACCCAGAGTAACTGTTTCACTAGGGTGGAACAGAAACAAGCTGAAAACAAGACAAAACCACTTAGCCCCACCACACCAAACAGGGCCCCAGTTTCTCAGGTCACAGCACTCTACGGGTCCTCAACAAAGCTCCAGGGTAAAAATCAAAGGGAGTAAAACAATCATGGGGTGGAATCAGCGAAAAAACTCTGGTAACATGAATAACCAGAATAGATCAAACCCCCCAAGGAAAGATGTGGAAGATGTAATTGAAGATCCCATTCACAAACAACTGGCTGAGATGTCAGAAATCAAATTCAGAATATGGATGGCAAACTAGATTGACAGAATGGAATTAGGAATTCGAGGAGAAATTCAAAAGTTGTCTCAAGAATTTAACGAATGTAAAGACAAAACCACCAAGGCCTTAGACACACTGAAGCAAGAATTTACAGCCCTCAAAGATCTGAAAAATACAGTAGAATCCCTCAATAACAGTGTGGATCAAGCAAAAGAAAGGATCTCTGACATTAAAGACAAAGCCTTTGAACACTCCCAAACTGTCAAAGAGGAAGAGAAATGGAGAGCAAAAACGGATCATTCTCTCAGAGAGCTCTGGGATAATTTGAAGACGGCCAATATATGAATAACTGGAATTCCTGAAAATGATGAGGTCGCCTCGCTGGGCACAGAGGCCCTTCTGCATGAAATTATGAAAGAGAATTTTCCAAACATGCCTAGAGATTCTGAAATTCAGGTAGCAGACAGCTTCAGAACCCCAGCACAACTCAACCCCAATAAGACATCCCCCAGGCATATCATAATTAACTTCACTAAAGTTAATATGAAGGAGAAAATTCTCAAAGCAGTCAGGAGAAAGAAAGCCATCACATACTTAGGGAAGAATATTAGATTGACTGCAGATCTCTCTGCTGAAACTTTTAAAGCCAGAAGAGGGTGGTCATCGACTTTTAACCTCCTGAAGCAAAATAACTTTCAACCCCAGATCTTGTATCCAGCTAAAATGAGTTTCATTTATGATGGAGAAATTAAATACTTTAATGACATTCATATGTTGAAGAAATTTGCCATAACAAAACCAGCTCTTCAGGATATTTTCAGACTCTATAATGACAAACCCAATCCTATACCTCAAAAGTAAACTCACTCAGAAACTTTGGATCAAACTCCAACTTCCACACTGGCAAAAGGATTACAAATGTCCACTGGATTTTTGAAAAACTTGATACCCAAAATTTCACCAGACTTATCAATATTTTCCATTAAAGTGAACAGCTTAAACTGTCCTGTGAAGAGGCAAAGGTTAGCTGACTGGATATGAAAACTCAGGCCAGATATTTGTTGCATACAAAAGTCACATCTTAACTTAAAACATCTTTAACTTAAAAGACAAATACAGACTCAGGGTGAAAGGATGGTCATCCATATTTCAGGCAAATGGTAATCAGAAAACAGCAGGTGTTGCAATTTTATTTGCAGATATAATAGGTTTTAAACCAACAAAAGTAAGGAAGGACAAGAATGGTCACTTCATATTTGTTAAGGGTAATACTCAATATGATGAGATTTCAATTATTAATATCTATGCACCCAATCAGAATGCACTTCAATTTATAAAAGAAACTCTAACTGACATGAGCAACTTAATTTCCTCCAGCTTCATAATAGTCGGCTATTTCAACACTCCTTTGGCAACGTTGGATCGATCCTCCAACAAGAAGCTGAGCAAAGAAATTTTAGATTTAAACCTAACCATTCAGCATTTGGATTTAGCACACATCTACAGAACATTTCATCCAACAAAACTGAATACACATACTTTTCATCAGCCCATGGAACTTACTCCAAAATCGATCACATCTTAGGACACAAGTCTAATCTCAGTAAATTTAAAGGAATAGAAATTATTTTTTGCATCTTCTCGGACCACCATGGAATAAAACTTGAGCTGAGTAACAATAGGAATCTGAATACTCATACAGAAACATGGAAGTTAAATAACCTTATGCTGAATGATATCTGGGTCAGAGATGAGAATAAGAAAGAAATTGCCAATTTTTTGGAACAAAACAACAATGAAGACATGAACTATCAGAACCTCTGGGACACCGCAAAGGCAGTTCTAAGAGGGAAATTTACAGCACTGCAAGCTTTCCTCAAGAGAATGGAAAGACAGGAAGTTAACAACTTAATGGGACATTTCAAGCAACTGGAAAAGGAAGAACATTCCAACCCCAAACTCAGTAGAAGAAATAACCAAAATTAGAGCAGAATTAAATGAAATTGAAAACAAAAGAATAATACA
>CAUYPK010108944.1:0-18928 GCA_963574355.1 Loris lydekkerianus
GAAATATTCTCATCAAACTGTTCAACGTAGCCTTCATGGCATTTTCTTAGTTATTGTATGTAGACATTTGTATTCTGCCTTTAGTAAGTTTCACCTGTACCCATTCTAAGATGCACCGTAGGTGTGGCCCCACCCATTACCCTCCCTCCAGCCTAACCTCCCCCCTCCCTTCCCTGGAAGGGGCATTTTTGAGGCAAGAAGAAAGGCTGACATTAATTGGAAAATGATGGAGACTGTGTTGGAGTGGGTGCTAGAGGATCAGGATCTGATTCTGTTGCTGGAGGAGGGGAACTTACTACTGAAGCTGATTTCTTCTTCTTTTTTTTTTTTTTTTTTTGAGACAGAGTCTCACTATGTCGCCCTCGGTAGAGTGCTGTAGCATCACAGCTCACAGCAACCTCAAACTCTTGGGCTTAAGCAATTCTCTTGCCTCAGCCTCCCAAATAGCTGGGACTATAGGCGCTCACCACAACGCCCGGCTATTTTTTGGTTTTAGTTGTCATTGTTGTTTGGCAGTCCCAGGCTGGGTTCAAACCCGCCCGCTCCAGTGTATGTGGCTGGCGCCCTAGCTGCTGAGCTACAGGTGCCGAGCCTAAGGCTGATTTCTTGAAAAAGGTTTCTAGGGTTGTTTGCATAGCCTTTTTTTTTTTTTTTTTCTATCGTAAATAGGCTTATAGCAGCTATGTTCTCACTAACTGCATGGTAAACTTTGTAAACCGGTCAGTGTTAGAATCTTGCTCCTCAATTTTAGCAAATTTTGCTTCAGTGAGACAAAAGGCTCAAGCTAATTCTTTTGTAGTAAGCTTTCTCTGGATTTTCTGATACCTGGTGTTCTTGTGTCTCTCTCAGTCACTAGCATAAAGATCCTGCATCAATGAACCCTTTACACCATGCTACTTTGTTCTGTTTTGTTTTGTTTTGTTTTGTTTTGTTTTGTTTTGTTTTGTTTTGTTTTGTTTTGTTTTGAGACAGAGTCTCAAGCTCTCACCCTACATAGAGTGGTGTGGCATCATAGCTCACAGCAACCTCCAACTCTTGTGCTCAAGAGATCCTCTTGCCTCAGTTTTTCTATTCTTAGTAGAGACAGGGTCTCTCTTTTGCTCAGACTGGTCTCTTTTTGCTCAGGCTCGTGAGTTTAAGCAATCCACCTCCTCAGCCTCCCAGAATGCTAGGATTACAGGCATGAGCCAACGCACCCAGCCATACTGTTTTGTTTACATGCACAGAAGAAACTAGTTTCTGAACTATTATTTTTATTTTTTTGTTTTTATTAAATCATAACTGTGTACATTGATGCATTTATGGTATTCAGTATACTGATTTGATATACACCATGAAATGCTTACATTGCACTGATTATCATCCATCACAATTATACTCTTTTCTTAATAGTTTTGAAATGTACCATTGCATCATGCACATTAGGGGAGGTTTCCCTCAAATACCCTCCCTCCTCCCACCTCTCCCCTCTTGTCCCCCCTCTCTCCTCTTCCCTTCTACCTTCTGGACTATAGTTATGTTTTACCATTCATATGAATGTGTAGGTGCTTAAGTATTGATTTCATAGTAGTATTGAGTACATTGGATACTTTTTTTCCATTCTTGAGATACTTTACTAAGAAGAATATGTTCCAGCTCCATCCAGGTAAACATAAAAGATGTGAATTCTCTGTCGTTTTTATGGCTGCATAGTATTCCATGGTGTACATATACCACAATTTGTTAATCCATTCATGGGTCACTGGGCACTTGGGTTGATTCTGTGTCTTGGTAATTATGAATTGGGTTGTAATAAAAATTCTGGTGCAAATGTCTTTGTTGTAAAATGCTTCTTGATTATTTGGGTACATACCTAGTAGAAGAATTACAGGACCGAACAGTAGGTCTAATTTTTGTTTTGTTTTTGAGACAGAGTCTCGCTTTGTCACCCACATAAAGTGCTGTGATGTCATAGCTCACAGCAACCTCAAACTCTTGGGCTCAAGTGATTCTGTTGCCTCAGCCTCCAGAGTAGCTGGGACTACAGGTAACCACCACAACACCTGGCTGTTTTTAGAGATGGGGTTTCACTCTTGCTCAGGCTGGTCTTGAACCCATGAACTCAGGCAATCCACCCACCTCAGCATCCCAGAGTGCTAGGATTACAGGCTTGAGCCACCAGGCCCAGCTTTATTTTAATTATTTAATTATAAATTATCCTATGGGGAGTTTTGGGAGCAAGTTCATGGTTATAGAACAACATAACTGGGGTCATTTGTAACCCAGGGAGTGCCTGTATTTCACTTTTGAACTTGTTTAATTATTCTTTCCATATTTCCATATGTCCTTAATATCTTAATATCTGTAGCCTTCTGTTTTAGATTATACATGCATATTTCCATGGAGCAAAAACTATACAAATTTGTTTCACCTTGAATTGAATCTGATAAACATCCCTATGAAGAGAAGATGTGAATGATGTGCAAAATATGTGTGTGTTCACATGTGTAATTTTAAAAGCCTGAAAATATTTATCTTTCTTGCCCAGATTCAAACTTATACAATTAAGAGGCAGGCACCAAAATTCCTGACAACATATCTTTTGATTTTTAGGATCACTTCAGGATGTATCAGGGCTGACTTAGACTGTTATTGTGATCATTAACAAATAGTGTAAGACTTTATATAACCAACATTCTGTGGCCAAAATGGAAAAAATAAAATAAAAACCAACCCTCTGCCATTACGTATCTACTTTCAGTTCAAATTAGTATACATTCCATTTTCATTAGAACAGAGAGAAGTGGATAGAATGGTTCTCTCTTAGCCACAAATCAATATATAAAGCCTGATCAATGGATGTGAGGCTCCTCTGGATATTTGAAATATTTTTATGTATTTTGGCAGATGCTATAGCAGGAAACAATCCATTAGGTTTTGAAGAGAGGCAAGCCAATAAAGACAGGCTAGATGTCAAATTCTCATATTCCTCATACTTCTGATATGAGAACTAGCCTTTCTGTTACATCCAATTATCAAAATGTAGATAATCGGAATTATCCACATATATGATCAGAGTTATATATCTAAACTATCATTCAATCTATCTATCCATTCATCCTCCTTTTACTTCTTCCATTGTATTTTCCATGGGAACATTTAAAAGTATTTTTACCTCAGTTTTCTACTGCCTGAAAAATAAAAATACTAATATTGATCCAGGAATGCTATGGTGATTAATCATTTGAAATCTGAAACGACAAAAAGCTCAAATACCACGGAGCCATCCCTGCAATTTGTGTCCTCCAAAAAGCAGAAGCTGGAAATGCAACTAAACTTTGCTTGATGGGCGAAGCAGCTTCTTTCCATATGGTGAACACTCAACTCTCTGAAATCTTGCTTTCCACATAGGAAGACATCAGTATGAGGCCATGATTAGTCACAGGCAGTAGCTGTCACACTTTATCATATTATAGCCAAATGAGATATCATAGCATAACATGAATTACTGACAGATTTTTAAGTCTATTCCTAACCTATGACCAAGATTTATGGCATGACTGCAAATAACAAGGTGACTTATTCACTTGGAAACTTATACTGGAATATTGTTAGGCCACAGCTGATCTGTGAAACAAAAAGCCTTGTAATTAACTACTCACCAAGGAGGAGTAACAATTTGTGCCAAATGAGACAAACAGCAAACTCATGGAAAAGTGTTTGCCTTTTTTTTTTTTGAGACAGTCTTACTCCGTAACCCTGGGCAGACTGCTCTGGTGTCATAGCTCACAGCAACCTTGTACTCTTGCCTCAGCCTCCTGAGTAGCTAGAACTACAGGCGCACACTACAATGCCCAAATAGTTTTTCTATTTTTAGTAGAGACAGGATCTCATTCTTGCTCAGAGCTGGTCTCAAACTCACAAACTCAAGCAATCCACTTGCCTCAGCCTCCCAAATTGCTAGGATTACAAACGTGAGCCACCACGCCAGGCCTGTGTTTACCTTTTTTAATAAGGCTATCTTGTCATAGTTGTGTGTAAAAGGAAAGATTAAGATCTCTGATTGGTAACTAGGCCCTAGAAATGTGCAGAAGCCCTGTGCAAAGGTATTGTTTTTAGACAGGTGATGTCGATCCCTAGGGCTTGGAAATACTATATTCCCTTTGGAAGAATTTCCTCTTTGAACGCATTGTACTACCAAGTTCATCTACTAAGAAGTCAACCCTAAAGGTTTTCAAACTTGTTAATCAGGAAAGAGAAAGTTTGTCAAAATTTGTAACTTAGGTTGTTAAGTTATCCCCCTGGCTAAGACATAGTCTTAAAAACAGTGCTGGAGGATAGAGATGGATGAAGAAGGCCTGGTAGGTTAAAATGTGATTGGCTATTTCAGTGGAGAGAGAGACATGTGTTCCTGTATATAGTCCTGCCAGGAGAGGAGCTCAGAAAGTTAAGAAGAGGTTATGAAAGATTTGTGCCTGGAGAAATTGAGTCAATTGTTCCACTGGGAATGCAGAGGAAAAGAACAGATGATATTAAACCTCAACATTCAGAAGAATTATTTTAGTTCTACTTTATCCTGTAATTATTATAGCTCTGCAGGTCTCTACTTGTTCTGCAGTATTCTACATTTTTGCTGAATGGTTTAGCACATCTCCAGTAAGAAAATGTGTAAAAAGGAAAAACTCAATGAATTTAATAATCTGTGGTTGCCTTGACTGCCTTAGGAGAAGATTCTAAAAA
Source organism: Loris lydekkerianus (assembly GCA_963574355.1). Lineage (NCBI taxonomy): Eukaryota > Metazoa > Chordata > Mammalia > Primates > Lorisidae > Loris > Loris lydekkerianus. Next base: position 4,720 of record CAUYPK010108944.1, read on the forward strand.
TATATAAATTATTTCAGGGTCATTTAAACTGCTAGCAAAGACTGTAGCTATTGGTTAGTGTAATGAAGGTTGAAGCCAGCCCCAAAATGACACCCTGCCCCCCACCTAGAAAAAAATGAACAGGAATGTTTGCAGTTCCTGCAGCATACACTTATTTATAAAGTGCTTAGAGAGCAGAATATCCAGAAATTGTAGGCAGTTACATGCTGGTGAGCAAAACTCAGTGAAACATTATTTTCTTGGGCTGTAGGATTCTCCCTTTGTGCTATTTTTAACTTGAATGTGGATGCCTCCACCCCATAAACTCCTGAAGTCAATGTGAGCAGGTGTTACACACAGAAGTTCTCAAACCAGTGTCCTTGGTGCTAGAGAGTAGGTAGATTATTTCATATGGAAGAAACCTAGGCACTATTTAGAACCACTTAGGAGAAAATGGTGCGGAGAATCCCTGAGTAATAGCTCTGTTGGTCAGATTTTCTTTAGTCCCAATCTCAGTGTACTGTAGAAAATAATTTCAGGTACAAACCCATCAAGTGTTCCACCTTTGAAATCCAGAATCAGCATTTTGAATTTAAAATTATAATCCAATCTACTTGCACCAGACTATATGGGAATGAAAGACCTGGTCTGCTCAATTTGGTCCGGGCTGCCTGTGTGGCAGATTGGTGTGGCAGGGACTCAGAGACCTGCAACTCAGTCTTCCCAGACTGTCTTAATGAATTAGGAATAGCTGATCTTCTTGGTCCTGATATAACTACAGGAATAAAACAAACAAGCAAAAAAAAAAAATGCTTGCTTAAACAAAGAATGCTTAATGTTTTGCATGTTTCTTACAAATACAACTAAGTATTCAGAATCCTTCCTGTGCTTTCATCCTTGAAAACCACTCTTTCCTTCCCTGGAAATCAACTTTATTTGAATCTGGGGGCCATCCTGAAGTGAAAATTATAAAGGTAGTAAGCTTACTATATAGGAATGACTGCTGTACTCTTTCTCTTCAAGAAAAAAAGAATTCCAGACTAATACAATCTCTCGTTAGCTATACTGCCACAGACAGAGGGAAAAATGAACTCTCATTGCCCGACCAGCTTTCTGTTGCAAAGATTAGATTTTTATTGAATTGGAATCATTTTAAATTAACAGGAGAGATTTTAACATAACCAAATTTGACCAGTTTTTCATCCTCTTCCAAATCCTGTGGAAGTATTTCCATAAGAGAGGATAATACTAGGTTTAACTTGAATTTTTTTAAAAAAATATTTCTATTATATACATTGTTTTAGTGGTTTAAGTTCAAGAACAAAAATATCAGTGCTTTCCATTACTGTTTCTTTACCTTGCAGAGATCTTTAATTTCTCTAACTATGGTCCCATTTTTCATTTAGGTCTCTTAAGGTTACCTGGAGTTTTAATGTAATGGCCATCTTCATATCTTAATAAAACAAAAATTGAATTATATGCACTACTGGGCAAGCATGACATGACTTTTGCTAGCATATGTAAGGTGTGAAAACCTGGGGGAAAATACTATTCAATTTAAGTTCCACTTGAGCACACTGGAGTGTGCTGGAAATGAGTTCAGTCTTAATGGCACTGAAAAAGGTAGAAGCAGGGAAAGGTAGAGATCACCGATTTGAACCTAATTAAAAAGACCTGATAAAAATGCTAGAAAGTGAGATGGTAAAAGTCAATTTCTTAGTATTGTGCTAGTCCAGGGATGGAATATGTTTAGCAGTTGACATCCTACAAGGATAGACTGATAATATCAGCAGTGAAACCGAAAGGATTTTGTTAACACTGTTAGACTTTACTTTTAAAATTCTTTCATGCTTCTGTACCTAAGTGGAAACAAAAAGATGTAAATTATCTATTTTAATCAAATTCAAAAACTCTACAAGCACTTCAAGCATTTGATTACTATTGAATATCTCCAACGTTAATTTGAAAACTAAATACTAACATTGTTATAATATAATAGCAGATAGGGGAGTGGAAATTCAGCACACTAGGATGCTTATCATTCCTTTAAAAAATTGCTCCTCTTTAATTTTAAAAGTTAAACAATTGATTATTTCAAAATAACACTTGAGCTGAAGCACTTAAAGAAATAGTATCCAAATGTAGGCAACTTTTGGTTATTCTAAACACAAACATTTAAAAATTAAGAATTGGGCAGCGCAGGAGGCACCTGTGGCTCGAAGGAGTAAGGCGCCGGCCCCATATGCCAGAAGTGGTGGGTTCAAACCCAGCCCCGGCCAAAAACTGCAAAAAAAAAAAAAAAAAATAGAATTGGGCAGCGCCTGTGGGTCAATGGGTAGGGCGCCGGCCCCATATACCGAAGATGGCAAGTTTGAACCCGGCCCCGGCCAAATTGCAACAAAAAATAGCCAGGTGGTGTGGCAGGTACCTCTGGTCCCAGCTACTTGGGAGGCTGAGGCAAGAGAATCGCCTAAGTCCAGGAGTTGGAGGTTGCTGCTCTACCAAGGGCAACAAAGTGAAACTGTCTCTAAAAAATAAATAAATGAATAAATAAATAAAAATTGAAAATTTTATCTGATCATACAATGTTAGACGAGCCTTTCTCGAGTATTTTCATTGTCATGACTATAGGAGCATCCTTACATACAATAAATAAAAACAGTTAAATCATAAATTGTCCTTATATCCTTCATATAATTCTCTATCATCAATTTAGGATTGCAATGAAGGATGAGCAGAGACCTCAAATGATGAGTATTTATCCGTATGTATTGAGTCCTATTAAAAAACTAAATTGAATTAGGAACTGAGTGAGCCATATTTTGAAATGCTTTATTATAAAAAACGAAAAATAATGGAGGAAGATTTATACAGTATCAAGTGTATATCCAGAAAAAAAGAGAAGGAGAAATAGAGGAAGAAAGGGTCGGGACAATACAAGACTGTCATTGGTGCCTAACTTTACCACTAGAAATTAACTTTTGGAACACTGATTCATAGCCTGGATGTTCTTCAATACATTTGTTCCTCTGTGATGTAACTGGATAACTTATAGGTAACCAAAGCTCTCGAAAGTGCTGGGAAAGAGTAAATAGATCTGCCTTTTTCCAGTGAACAACAAACAGTAATGCCTTGGATTTATAGTTTTCCTTTTCCAAAGAGCTCAGGAGGAAGATATTTAGTTGTCCAATTCATCTCAAATAGTGAAGAGCTTTTAACAAGAAGTTTAGGTGATGTCAGGGACACAGCTAATGAGTTTGTTGAATCTCAGTTTCTATAAAGTAGAATGTTAATGCTCTGCCTTGAAATAATATTCACTCAGTACCACAATCCCTGATATTGTTCACAAATTTGCTCCAGGATATGCATAAATGTATTCATGATCTATGTATATATGACTTAATAATAAAAATAAATAAATAAATACATAAATAAATAAATAAAATATATCTGACACTGAAAACAAACAAACAAACAAAAAAAAAATTTGCTCCAGGGCAATTTGTTTCAAGGACTATTGTCAAGTATTGTATTTGCCGCCCTACCTTTGCCAAGACTATATGAACCACCAGATAAATAACCTATCTATTCTAACCTGTTATTCTACACCTGAGGCATACAAAGGGCAAAGTAAAATACTTGTCAGAATGTTAGTCATTACTGTTAGGGAAATGGGGGCTTTGCTCTTTTTGAAGGCAGTCATCATCTTTGCCAAAACATAGTTTCCTCATCCCATTTGGTTCTGCAGTAGGTATAGCTGTCTCTCAGTCTTCCAACTCTTCTTTCTATGCATCCCTGCATTGGATTCATAGAATATTTAGAATTTTAAATTTGAATTTGCATATTTGCTACCATTTATTTACACTAAAATCATTTCCCCAAATACCTAATAATGGAGTATTGACTGAACAACTTTTTGTACATACAAATGATAGAATATTACATAGCTATTACCCTGGGTTTAAAAAAAAAAACAGCTGTATTGGTCCATAATACACACATAATTAACTGCATCTATTAAAATTATGCAATTTGATGAGCTTTGACAGTTAAATACAGACATGAAAATACTACTACAATAAAGACATATATAATTTCCAGCATCACCAAAATGATCTTGCTGCTTTGCAATCCATCCCCTACTTTGTGTGCCCCAGACATCAATGATCTGCTTTGTGTCCCTCCAGATTAGTTTGCATTTTCTAGAGTTTCACATAAATGGAATCACACAATATTTACTCTTAGTGGCTGGATTCTTTCATTCAGTATAATTGTTTTCTGAATCATTAATTTTGTAGGATGTAGCAATAGTTTATTCTTTATATTGCTGAATAGTATTCCACTGTATGAATATACCACATTTGTCTATGTAATGGTTTGTTGAGGCACATTTGCATTGTTTCAAGTTTTGAGCTATTACAAATAAAGCTTCTGCTAACATTTATGCACAGGTTTTTGTACATATGTGCTTTCTTTTCTCTTGGGTATTTAGAAATAAAATTGTTGAATTATATAATATGTAGTTATATTACACAATCTGTATATGTATATATTTTAAAGAAACTGCTAGATTTTCTTCTAAAAGTTTTATAGTTTTAGTTTGCTATACATAGATCCATGACCCATTTTGAATGAATTTTTCAGATGGAGTGAAATAATAGCCAATATTTATTTTTTCCTACATGCATATTCAGTTGTTTTAGTACCACTTGTTGAAAGACTTTGCTCTCTTCATTGAATTGCCTTAACATTATGATTGAAAAATATTTTGACTGTGTATGTGTACACATATAGATACAGCACCTTCCTGGACTATTTTTTGTTCCTTGATCAATATGTCTATATTTTCACTCATACCACACTCAAGTTCTAATGTCTTATACTAACTCTTGAAATCAATTAACATATTTTTTCCAATTTTGTTCTTTTTTTCTTTTTTTTTTGTCACCCCCAGTAGAGTGCTGTGGCATCATAGCTCACAGCAACTTCAAACTTTTGGGCTCAAGCAATTCTCTTGCCTCAGCCTCCCGAGTAGCTGGGACTATAGGCACCCACCACAACACTCGGCTATTTTTAGAGATGGGGTCTCGCTCTTGCTCAGGCTGGTCTCAAACCTGTGAGCTCAGGGCAATCCACCCACCTCGGCCTCCCAGAGTGCTAGGATTGCAGGTGTGAGCCACAGCACCCGACCTGGTCAACCTGTTGCTAGAGTTGTTCAGACCCTCCATACTTAACCTAATATTTGCCAAATATTCTATGAATTACTGAAAGAGAGATACTAAAATCTATTGTGATTTTGGAGTGGTCTATTTTTCTCTTAAATTCTGTCAATTGTTGCTTCATAAATTTTGAAGTTCTATTATTAAACACATGTACATTTAGAATTTTTTTTCTGAAAAATTGATTCTATTTATCCATATAGAATGCTATTCTTTACCTTTGGTAATATTCTTGGTCTTAAAGTTTCTTTCTTTCTTTTTTTTTTTTTAGAGACAGAGTCTCACTTTATCACCCTCAGTAGAGTGCTGTGGCATCACAGCTCACAGCAACCTTTCTCAAGTTTGTTAGTTTTCTAAGCATCGATATTGTACCACTTACACAAAATATAGTAATCTTAGAACCATATACAACCAATCTTACAACCGGACCTTCCCACCTTCTTTTTTGTTACTGTTTGCTACAAATATTGCAATTAGTTATATTTTAACTCCTCAAAGGAATGATATAATGTTAGTTTGAAAGAGTTGTATGAGCCCAGCCCTGTGGCTCACACTAGTAATCCCAATACTCTGGGAGGCTGAGGTGGGTGGATTGCCTTGAGCTCACAGGTTCAAGACCAGCCTGAGCAAAAGCAAGACCCCCTAAAAAGCCAGGCGTTGAGCCCAGGAGTTGGAGCTTGCTGTGAGCTCTCTCATATGAACCCCTGGCAATGGGCAAAGAGACACCTGCTCAGTGGTGTTACTCTTAGATCAACCAGGGCAGAGTAAACTGACAGCCCCTTGTTCATCCTAGCCTGATGCCTGTCCATGGCCACAGCTGTTTCGTGCCTGGGGCACAAAATGAGAATCCATTTTCTTTCTGTGTGTTAAAGGCGAAAGAATCAGAAACACTAGTTGCATACTTACTGAGGCTCACAGAATATTTTTAAATGTAGGCAGATGTAGTGATTATTCTGGATATAGGTAATGTAAGCAAGAAGTTACAGCAGAACTGATGCATGCTTTTTAAGTTTGAACATTGCTATCTAGCTTGGGTTCTGTGGCGGGGGTACTGTTTCTATGTTTCAATAGGGCATGGATATGTATCATCCATTTCATAAAGCTGGTTGCTGTGAAAAGTGATAAACAGGTCACAATTAGCTTTCAGAAGTGTTACAGATTCTGTCCAGAATAGGAAACTGTGAAAATTATTTCAGTGGGGTATTATCATAAATCAGTTGTACACTCAGGAACTAGGCTGGGTTTGGTCCTGTCTTAGCCATTTATTGGCAGTAATGATCATTGTGAGTGAGTTATTTAACCTCTGCCTATTTCTTATCTGAAAAGTGAGTTTAATAGTAGTGCATATCGTAAGGTTGTTGAAAATAATAAATATATAGGAAACATTAAAAATGGGGACTGGCTGGGCCCAGCAACTCATGCTTATAATCCTAGCTCTCTGGGAGGCCAAGGCAGGAGGATTACTTGAGCTCAAGATTTCAAAACTTGCCTGAGCAAGACTGTCTACAAAAAAATAGAAAAATTAGCTAGGCATTGTGGCATGTTCCTATAGTGCCCACTAGTTGGGAAGCTGAGCTAGGAGTTTGAGGTTGTGGTGAACCATGGTGATGCTACTGCATTTTACCCAGGACAATAGAGTGAGACACTCATCTCAAAATGTTGGGGGTGGGGCAGGGCTGGTATAGTTACATAAAAATAAAAATAAAAAATAAATAGTTGTATGCATTTTCTTTTTTTCTTTTTTTTTAGTTGTGTGCACTTTAAAGAAATTAAAATAGAAAATGGTCTTTTATTTTTACCCTAATACTTACTTTTTTTTTTTTTTTTTTAATTTTCTTCATTTACTTTGAAAGATCTAAGGCTGGGTGCAATGGTTCATGCTCGTAATCCTAGCACTTTGGGAGATTGAGGCCAGTGGATTCCTTGAGCTCAGGAGTGCTAAACCAGCCTAAGGAACAGCCAGACCTCATCTCTAAAAATAGCCAGACATTGTGGTGGGCACCTGTAGTCCCAACTAATGGGGAGGCTGAGACAAGAGGATCGCTTGAGCCCAAGAATTTGAGGTTGCTGTGAGCTATGAAGCCAGGATGGCAGAGTGAGACTATATAAAAAAAAAAGTAAAAAAAGAAAAGAAAAGATCTGAGGTTTTCTCTGGTATTATTTCTTTTCTACCTGAAGAACTTTCTTTGGCATTTCTTGTATCATTCCCTTTCTTTTTCTTTTGCCTAAAAACATGAAATTTATGCTGTTTTAGTTGCTTCCTTCAAACTTAGCCTCTTCTCGGCAATGCACATGCTTTTAATTTATAGCTTTTAATTTGTCAGAGAATGATTTTTCATTATTCTCTGGTTATGATTCATACTGGAAATAGAATTTCTATCAATCTGGTTCTCAAAAATATTTAAAACATAAGGAAGTGTTGATGCAGTAGTGACATGTAAGACAGCATGACAATGAGCAGAGAGTATTCAGTTTTAGAAGCAAAAAAAATGTAGTTATGCATTCATAATATAAAAATGAAAAAGAAATTTGCTTAAGTCTTAGTACGGATTATTTCCTGGTGGTTATATTATGGCTGATTTTTATTTTATTCTTCAGAACTTGCTATAAGTTATATTAAGAATACATTTAATTTTATGATGGGAAAAATAATAAAATTGATTTAAAAAGATGTTGGAAGGCAATGAATGAATAATTAATAAATGAATCATAGAGTCAATAAATCCTCTAGTGGTTCAGAGGAAGAAAAGACTGTCTAGACCAGAAGATGTTCTGAGTGTTTCATGGAAGAGATAGAACATGAAATGTTTCTAGAAAGGGGCCAGTTAGACCAGGTATGGTGGCTCATGCCTATAATCCTCTGAGAGGCTGAGGTGGGTGGATTACTTGAGCTAAGGAGTTTGAGATCAGCCTGAGCAAGCACTAGACCCCTCTGATTTTTTTTTTTTTTTTTTTTTTTTGAGACAGAGTCTCACTTTGTTGCCCTCTGTAGAGTGCTATAGCATCACAGCTCACAGCAACCTCCAGCTCTTGGGCTTAGGTGATTCTCTTGCCTCAGCCTCATGAGTAGCTGGGATTACAGGTGCCCGCCACAACACCTGGCTATTTTTTTGTTGTTGTTATTGCAGTTTGGCTGGGGCCGGGTTTGAACATGCCACTCTTAGTATATGGGGTCAGGCCCTACTCACTGAGCCACAGGTGCCACCCCCCTCTGATATATTTTTCATTATGGAAATTTACTCCTTGAATTTAAAAAGACATAGCCACATCTCACTCTTTTTTGAGCTACAGTAAGAGTTTTTTTCATTGTGTTTCATCCATGGGCTGATTCTCTTAGCAAGATGACAGAGAGATAGGTTTTAATTCAGCCTCCAGTTTGTTTTTTATGTCTGGCTCCTAGCTGTCCTAGGATAATAGGCAAAAGAAGAATGAAGGAATCGCTTACTTTCATTGATCTATTTTTTTATTCTTACTGTTTTTGTTTCAATCTCCTCCAACCTTTTATTTTCCATCTAGGGAAGTATTCTCACACTAAGATGATAACCTCATAAACCTCTTTTATCAAACTTCATGGGAAAATTAATTATTTCTTCCTTCTCTAATATCATTTTCTCTGCTTTTATCTTCTAACATGAAAAATATTTTTCGGCAAAATGAATTGAAAAATTAACTTGGAATTTTAAAATTAAATGCTTAAAAACATAGCATGTAGAGCTTGAATAAGAAGCTCAAAGAGCTACTTTTGGAATATAATATGCTTTCTAATTTTAGCAAAATTTCAAATGAAGGGGCCTCCTGCTTGCTAGAAGCCTAAAATTGTGTAAATTTTACTTAAATTATTTGAAATTCAAAGTTTTAGTTAAAAGAAACAAGTATAAAATAAACTGTACATAAGATATTTAATCATAAATCCAACTTCCAGGGTATAGGCTGAGTGAATACTGACTAAAGCCATTTTGTGATGTTCTCTAATCACTGATGTGTAGTACAGTTCGAGGTCCTGAAAGATAGTCTTCAAATGAGGATTCAATTATGTTTCCAATACAAGACAGGGAAATGCACTCATATATTTGAAAAATATTTTCAATAAATATGTTAAAATTGCAAAATTTTATCATTTAAAAATTAGATAAAAATTCTGTTAATCAGAATATTCTATTTCTTGAACATTTCAGCTAATTGACATTTAATGCTTACACATTTTGAAATAATATAGTCATACAATATTCATAGGAAAAATATAAATAGGTTAAAATAGACAAAGTGATCCATTTTGTTCATTGTCAGTATTCTCTGTATTTGTCACTGTAGTTAGGCAAGTTTTCTGATACATGGCCATCCAATAATTATTCCTCTACAACCAGAAATAATAAATATTAGGACAATAGTGGATCCTTAAAGAAATGTGCAATTTTTAATAAGGATCCAAAGAAAATTCAATCACTGATTGTTTAAAATTCATTTAAGCACCTAGAGCAGCAATAACCAGGTAAACAATCAGTGAAGTTGGAAATGTTCTGTATCTTCATTGTCCCATTATGGTAGCCACTAGTAACATGTCTCTATTGAGCACTTAAAATGAGGCTAGGAACTGAATTTTTAATTTTATTAAATTAATTCATTTAAATAGCAATATGTGTCTAGATTTAAACTCAGAGTCAAGTAGATTTGGAGTCCTCAGATATTATTTAAGTTGTAAAGTGATGATACAACTTTAAGTGGTTTATACTTTAATTCATTTTGAAATGAGAATTTAGTTAGAAATTACAAATTCAGGCCTGGCACAGTGGCTCACACCTATAATCCTAGCACTCTGAGAGACCGAGGCAGGTAGATTGCTTGAGCTCAGGAGTTAGAGACCAGCCTAAGCAAGAAGAAGATGCAGTCTATACTTCAAAAATTGAAAAACTAGCTCAGTGGTATGGCAGGTGCCTCTAGTCCCAGCAAGTTGGGAGGCCAAGGCAGGAAAATTGCTTGAGCCCAAGAGTTTGAGGTTGCTGTGAGCTATGATGAAACAGCACTCTACCCAAGGTTGATAGAGTGAGATTTTGTCTCAAAAAAAAAAAAAAAAAAATCAGAAAAGCTCTATAATTCATTCCTTTTCATCTCCAAATAAATAAGAAGGTAAAGATATAAAGGTATATAAAATAGGTATATAAAGGTATATTAAAAAGGTATATAAAGATATAAAGGTATATAAAATGAATACTTAAGTTTAATTTGTTAAAATGCTTAACATTTATTTCGTATTGTAGAAAGTTTGAATATACAATCCTGCTGTGTAAATTGTATAGTATCATTATAACTGCCTGTAGAATGCTGTGGAGTCATAGCTCACAACAACCTCAAACTCCTGGGCTCAAGCAATCCTCTTGTCTCAGCCTCCCAAGTAGCTGGGACTATAGGTCTGAGCCACTGTGCCTGGCCTGATATCCTTCTAATAGAGTAACAAAAATTTCTCAAGAAATTGAGAAAGTGATGATTAAGCAAATGTGTCCCTCCTCAAATTCTATCATCATCTCTAAGGGATTTGCTGTGAATATTTCCTATCAGTTATGGCGAGAAATGTTTATTGTAAGTAGCTCTGCTCCTTCTTCTGTAGTGAAATATTTTATGGGAGGTGGTAGTAAAATAGGGGTGACAGAAGAAAGATTATAGAAGTAAAAATATGGAGGCACTCTTTTTATGGTTTTTATATTTATCTAGTGTTCTTGATCTTGATCTTCTCTGTCTCTCTTTCTGCTGGACATGGACCTGGGCACGTACCCTTATCTTAGTGTACTATTTATTGCCTGTGGATTGAACGTGCACCATTCTAGTCACTGTTGGTGGAGAGGGGAATAAATTTCCTCACGTCCCAAACAAGCCTTTTTGGAATATCATTCAATACCTTTAACTTTCTATCAGTTCACTTTCCCTTCATCACAGCCTCTTTTTCTGTTCCATGATAGAGAATACGACAAGAAGCCCAGGCAAAAAGTTTGCAGCAAAATGTGAAGAACAGCAGTCATCTGCAGGCTCCCTTTTCACCTGCAAGGCTGCTATAATATAAGAGTTATTAATATGCCAAATCTTATGATCTTGGTCTTTAAAAATGCCTTACAGCATACTCCAGTTAACTGTTTATTGCTCCCATTTCCAACTCCCCTACCGTGGAGTGTCTTGCTAATACTGGGAAATCTCCAGATTATATATTGCCATTCCCCACTGAAGACAGAAATAAGCACTCAGTCACTTTCACCATTATTTTCCACTTTCAGTACCCACTGTGCTACGGTTCAGTAGAGTACTTTGTAGGTGGTTAAATTCAAATTTATTTTTCTATCAATGTAATGTTATGAAACTTGCCCTAATGGCCTTAATCTGTATCATATGCTGTGTAGATAATAGGATAATTTTCCTAATGAAAATAGCTAATATATGCTATAGAGAGAGAGTTTTAAATTGTGGTAATAATGCCTTCTTGATAACTGTAGTCTCCACTTTTTCAATGTAAGTTTTCGTAAAAATGGCTAGTGATTTTACTGATTATCCTCAAATGGCTCAATAAACACATTCTTAATGATTCTATGAATAAATTTTCAAAATTATTTTGCTCAATAAAGTGCCTATGTGGTAGAAGTTGTAAGGCCTGCACAATTTGCTCAAAATAAATTCAACTAATCTTTCAGGGCTACAGTCAATAACTTGTTTTATTTATTTTAGAAAAAATATAATAGCTTTTTGTAATCTAAAAAATATTTAAAAAACCAAAACTTTTGTTAATTCTACACAATGCTTGTACATACTTATAAAATTTTAAAAAAGCCTTTTGGAAGGAAAACTGCATTTCCTAGGCCCTGTCAGTGCTTTGCCTCTATGTGGTTCCAGTAGACTGCTCAGGCCCTCCAATGATTATGTTGAAGATACTGTGATCCACTGAATCCCTCAAAACAGTGCGGTGGTCAGGCTGGCTCCTGCACGCCACAACATTAAAGGAGAAGGAAGGAGAATTCATTATAAAAGACTTGAAAAAAAAGATTCAGAAGAATGAATTCTGGTACTCTTTCAAGGGCTCATGCTTCTTTTCTTCAGAAAGGAGAAACATCACAGTTAACATATCAAGACAACAGAAGTAGCCTCTTAGAATTAGTTTGATGATGACAACAACAACAAAAACCCTGCTCATGTATCTTTCTGACTAGATTTTGTACTCTTTGAGAGATTGCAGAGGATGCTAATAAAGAACCCTACCTTTCTTGATTTGAGGGTCTTTAAGTGTGAGGCTGTTTCAGGATTATTCAATACCAGTCATCATCGTGGCATTTGATAAGAAATTTGAAGTAACTGGAAACAACTAGTAGCTTTCTAGAAAAGGAAAGCAGTCCTATATTGCACCCATATAAGTACAGTGACTGTATAAAAAAGTGGTGATTTCAAGGTATATATATATATATATATATTTTTTTTTTTTTTTAGACAGAGCCTCAAGCTGTCCACCCTATGTGGAGTGCTGTGGCATCACACTTCGCAGCAACCTCCAACTCCTGGGTTCAAGTGAGTCTCCTGCCTCCGCCTCCCAAGTAGCTGGGACTACAGGATCCTGCCACAAAGCCAGGTTATTTTTTTGGTTGCAGCCGTCATTGTTGTTTGGTGGGCCTGGGCTGGATTCGAACCTGCCAGCTCAGGTGTATGTGGCTGGTGCCTTAGCCGCTTGAGCCACAGGTGCTGAGTCTGATTTCAAGGTATACTAAAGTCCAAGAGGTTAAATCTTGGGAGGTGTTTTGCTTATCCCAGCTTCCTATATAATTTAAACAATGAAGATTGTTTTAAAATTATACAAGCAATCTGTAGTCTTTGTAAAAACACAGAATGATACAATACCACATAGGAAATTGTTAGGTCAACTAAAAAAATTGGAATATAGTTGTTAGATTAGGTAAAAGTATTGTCTCAATGTGAAATTTTCTGAATTTAACAACTGTACTGTGGTATATGAGAAAAGATTATTATTTAGAGGAAATGCTTACTATGTATTTAGAGGTAAAGAACTTTATGCAATTTACTCTCAAATAGTGCAGGAAAAAAAGTTATGTGTGTGTGAATATATATAGATGTATAGCTATGGGAGGGAAACAGCAAACAATCAGGCAAATAGAGTAAAATGTTAATAGGTGAATGTATGTACAATTGTTATTCTTGCAACTTTTTAAGTTTGAAATTACTTTCAAAAAAGTTTAAAAAATATGAAGGCTCTCACTTTCTGGATTTTTTTCTATGCAAAAATGTCACACACAAAAAATTTTAAATATGAATAGAATAATGTTATATGTTTAATTTCATGACTTTTTTCTTTTTTTATTTACCAGTAAGTATTGAACTATGTTAGCATAATAGTTATCATTGTGATGGGAGTAGACATGCAATAAATGACAAGCATAATGAATACATCGTATATAATATGTTAGAAGGTGAAAAGTGCTGTTAAACAAAGGACACAGAAAACAAGGTTAAGAATTCCAGGCCATGGAGCAGGGGTGGACTGGGTTAGAATTCTAAATAGGATGGATTGGATAGATCTCCTTGACAAAGTAGCATTGAAGCAAGGGATTGAAAGAGGTTAGAGAGATTATCTTGCAAATATATAGGTAATATCAAGGCCAGTGTGATGGCTCAGAACAGTAATCCAAGCACTCTGAGAAGCCAAGGCAGATGGATTGCCTAAGCTCATGAGTTCAAGTACGAGACCAGCCTGAGCAAGAGCAAGACCAGTTCTCTAAAACTAGTCAGGTGTTATGGCAGACACCTGTAGTCACAGCCACTTGGAAGGCTGAGGCAAGAGAATCACTTGAGCCCAAGAGTTTGAGGCCTGCTGTGAGCTATGATGTCACAGCACTCTACCGAGGGCAACATAGTGAGATGCTGTCTCAAAAAAAAAAAAAAAAAAAAAAAAAGTGGGTAAAAACCATAAGAGGAAACAAAGGGTATAAAGGCCCAAAGCTGGGAACATCAAACCGGGTAAATTCTAAGAA